>JARTUT010000118.1:35000-40000 GCA_030674115.1 Micraspis discolor | reverse complement strand
CTCGGCCCCTGGGCCGGATGGTGTGACTGCCAGGGAGATGCAGGGATGGACCCGCATATAGTGGTGAGGCTCCTCAACATCATCCTGCTATGTATAGTAGGTAGGGACAGTGAGAATCTCGTTAATCCATTCATGCGCGTCACTAATTAGATGACGAGGCATTTGGCTAGAACTGCACATATGTGTACTTAGCTGATTATAGTGGGAGCGACCCAAAAACAATAATGCAGGAGCATTCGTGGTGTTGCTCATCTGTTGTATGGAATAAAGCCAAATTTACAGAGAGTTATATTAACATATATGGTACAAGTACCTTCAAGTATGCATGCTTGGCTCAGCTTTTAGGGTAAGTAGAATAAAGTGCTTGCGCGCGAAAGTGTGTATGTGTGTATTCTATTATATCTGTTCTTCTCTTTGTTTCAGGTACCATGCCCATCCCCAGGTAAGTTTTATTTTCCTTTTCCTTTTGTTGTTAACTAATATTTTTTTCTGTTTCAGGTATCGTGATGTTATCGATACTGCTCAGGTGAGTAATTTTTTTTTTTTTTTTTTTTTTTTTAATTTTTTTTTTTTTTTTTTTTTTTTTTTTTTTCAAATTAATTATTATTTTTTTTTTTTTTTTTTTATTTTTTTTTATACAGATATAATTTATGAACTAGTTACTAATTGTTTTCTGTTTCAGGTATCAGGACGTGATGATCCATACCCAGGTAAGTTTTGTTTTTATTATTCTCTTCCAGATGTTCAGTAATTTTCTTTGTTCTCTGTTTCAGGTGTCAAGACGCGATGTTCCATGCCCAGGTAAGTTTGTTCCTATTATTTTCTTTCAGACGTTTCCACTGTTATTAATTTTGTTATGTTCAATAATTTTTTTTTATGTTTTCTGTTTCAGGTATCATGGCAAGATGTTCCTAGCCCTGGTAAGTAATATTTTTGCTTTCACTATTCTCTTAGATGTTCAATAATCTACTGTTTTTCTGTTTCAGATATCTCGATGTTATGGATCCTGCTCAGGTGAGTTCCACTCTTTTTACTGTTTACGGGTGTCGTCAAGTTCTATAATAACTTGTTTTATTTTTCAGGTCCCTTGGTGTGCTCAGAGCAAAGTCTACACAGGATAGTGAAATGGTAAGTAGGTATTTCTATTGGCTAATCAACTTATCTTCATTTATGTTTTACAGGTGCTGTTCTAGTGGATCTTATAAGTAACCTGTGATGGGGGTAAGTAGAAGAAAACATCGAATTCAAGCGTTTTCCCTGAAGTATTGTATGTTGCAGGTGGAATCCAGATACTCTTGGTTAATGGTGAGTGGTTTTAAGAATAATCACACTCGCAAGCATCTTTTACATCCAGACGCTGTATCTCCTCAGGATGATTTAACTCAGTGGACCATCATAGTCAATGAAGCTATGGAAAATTTCTATCGAGCTGCGGAGGGCTATCAGCGAAAGGGTAAGTTGTTTTTGAAAGTTTCTAATACCCAAAAACTTGAGGGAGTTGACTGTTTCCACAGGCATACCTCCTCTTGAGCCTATAATAATAGGAACAACTCTGCTGCTAACTCTCGGGATGTTATTCGAACGGCAGAGGTAGTCTAAGAGAGGTGCATATTTATCTATTTTTTCTTTTCTTGCAGATTCGAGATAGTTACCATCCTCCAAGCGGACGCTCACGTCGACTATAAGGACCCTTTCCTGGCTTTTCACTACCAAGTCCGGTTTGTAACTTCTGTTTTCAGTCGTGATGTTAGGCTCTCTAGACAGTTCTAAGTTTTCGACTTTACCGATCTCCTGGATAAGACAGTCGAGAATCTCATCATGTCTTCTTATCCTTGCGCGTTTGGTATACGTACACAGGCCTATGACGTGCCCCAGCGTTTCAGGCTGTGCTTTGCACTTGCGACATGTTATGTCTGGCTGAGGTCTTGCCCTGCTCATAGGAACTCGAAGGCCTACCTGGTTTGATCTCATCTTGATAGCAGTCAGGTAGCGGCATGGTTTCAGTAATTCAGGATGTTTCAACCAGTGGTTGCCGATGGGGTCGCCCTCGAAGGCATCGACAGCTTTCCCCTGTGTCTTCAAGAGTTTCCAGTTGTTAAGATTTTCCTTCTTTTTGTAGGTTTTAAACTTGTCGACATCCTTCTTAGTACAGGGCCAATTTATTCTCATTGATTTACTCAGTCCTTCGAGCTTGTTCTCCAGGCCGCTGCTGCCCCTAAGGGCTTTTATGAGGGGGTCGTCGCTTTGAAGGAAATTTAAACCGTTCTTGAGCGCTGCAGAAGGAACTATCCACTCAAGACAAGGAATTCCAAGACCTCCATCGCGGGGTGAGGCGTAGATCATCCCGTCGCACAACGATTGCTGCTGGTGCAATATATCTTTTATAATCACCCTAATTATCCGATCGAGTTCCCTGATTGATGTTATGGAGGGTGGTTGTGTAATGAGTGTATGGAGGAAGTGGGGTATAATGAACTTGGCAATCAGTGATGTTTTCTGATGGGGTTTCAATTTTAATTTTTGACTCTGCCCAGTATGGAGCTCAACTCTATCTTGATGTCGTCGATAGGTTTGTCTTTCCATGGGTAGATCTTGGCACCCAGGTATGTTATAAATTCATTAGCCTCTAGAGCACGAATATTTTCTCCGTCTAATCTGTGTAGCTCGGGATCTTGCATACGGAAAGAGTTTTTAGAATCAGCTGTTATTTGGTAACAGACACTTTTAGGAGTCGAGATTTCCATCCCTAGGCGTTGGAGAAAATGTTCAACGACCGCAATCTGTCTCAGGCTGTCCCCCCTGTTTTCGGCCACGAGAGTCATATCGTCAGCAAAGGCTAAGCAGGAAACATTTTCCTCTCCTACCCTACAACCATCCATTGAGTTGAGCTCAACAAGCAGCGGTTCCAGGATGAGATTAAATATAAGCGGTGATAAAGGGTCGCCCTGTTTAACTCCACGCTTAACGTCGATGTTCACCGATCCAGTGTTGGTAGATATCGATGTTTGCTGACTGCTGTATGACTTGGTTATAAGGTTTATCGCCATATTAGATATGTTCTTCCTTTTCAGTGCTGGAGCAATGGCAGAATGTGGGACCAGATCGAAAGCCTGACACAAATCAAGAAGGACCACAAGTAGATTTCCACCGTTGCGCTTTACTCTTGTCATAAGTTCTCGAAGGATATGTATGTTCGAGAAGCAGCCGTTCTCCTTAACAAACCCCTTTTGCCTGTGAAAGAAGGTAAGTTGCGATCTAATTTGTTCATCTATCAAGCCCCAATAGGTACGTTCAATCAAGGATGATATGGTAATGGGCCTATATGATCTGATTTTGGTTGGGTCTTTATTTTTTTTCAGGAGCAGTATTGTTTTATTTTTGCCCCATTGAGAGGGAAGAAGACCTGAAGCAGTAACCAGGTTGTATAAGACGGTAAGTGCTCTCTTGACTTTGTTATTATCTAAGTGACCTTTTCCAATACCATCCGTACCCTTCGCTCCATCCTTTGTTCCCTTTATGCGTGCGTCAACCTCAACCATTCCAATCGCTCTGATTCCTATCCCCTCTCCCCCGGAACCCGGGAACAGGTCAGACAGTTCCTCAGTGTTATGGCATTTGCCCCACAATGCGTCATAGGTGTCTTTAACTTCTTCTTTGTTCACTTGTATATTTGATTCTTCGTAAAATTTGATATCCTCTATGACGTATTTTGCCAGTGTGGACGGTGAGTTCTTAAAAATGTCTTGTGACCTGGCATAGATGTATTTTTTCTTTGATTTTCTTTTGACATTTTTAGTATCTGCTTTATTTGATTTTGGCTGTTTTGAAGTCCTATCACTGGAATTCTCTGATTGTTTGAGATACCTGAGAAGTTCACCGTATATCTCATCGAGCATTTCCTGGGAGAGTTCAGACTCGTTCCGGCAGACAGAGTGCAGCGCATCCCGAAGAAGTGTAGTAATTGGCTCGGTGTTGCTGTCTGCTGATACATGGTCAAGGAGATGGGTAAGTTGTTCAATATTATTATTAATCCATGTTTTCCTTTCAGATTCGTGCTCTCGGGCCCCCGAAGAGCAGTGGATGTCTGGAAGAGCAGTCGACGCCGTGGCCTGCGCACTCAGGTTAGAACCGTCTGATTGTGTTTCAACGGTCGGTGAGCCCTCAGATGATACCATATTCCGACCCACATCAGTTCCGGAGAAATCGTCGCCCGTAGAGGGACTGTCACCACCCTCGCTTGATTCGGCCAACTCGCGCGATAAACTCGTCATCCCGAGGTCATCATCCGTGGTGGTACTCTCACTACCCTCGTCCGAACTGGTCGACTCGCGTATCACGCTCACAAGCCGCGCTCTCCTCCTATTATAGGCTCTTCTGTCTCGGATTTGCTTGACAGTTTTTGATGTGAGTTCGGTAGCGATCATGGCAGCTGTATTCTCATGGGTTGAGTATTTTTGCTCCAGTTCTTCAAAAATTTTGACCTCCTCCGCGGTCCAGGTACGAAGAGGACGCGTTCTTTTAGTATTTTTGGCCTCATTTAATTGTTTGTTTCTTATTTCAGGGTGCTTCGATCTGAGATGGAGTGAGAGTGAAGCCTTCGACCTGAATCCCCGATTGCAGGCTTCACATACGAAGGCGTCCGGCTCTTGCGGTGGTCCCCTGCAGCGTGCGCTATGGCCAACTGTTGATCTCCAGTTATTGGATGAGTAGCGTTCACATTTCTTGCACCTGAACTCGAGTTCCGTCATTGGATGAAATTTGGACGTATGGGCCAAGGAGTCTTTAAGAGACAGAAGATGATGGTTGCCTCTTCCATGGAAATTGCAGATAGCGCAGGTGAACGGGGAGAACGGTAAGTCTATAATCATTTTCGAATCCATAGGTAAAGCATTTTCGTCATCAGTGGTCTCCCGAATATCCCGGGGGTAGAGACCTTGACCCCCCCTCGCCAGAAGTTGAATTATTGCCCCCCCCAGAATCCATGGGGCTTACCGATATGA
>JARTUT010000118.1:2500-30000 GCA_030674115.1 Micraspis discolor | reverse complement strand
AACGGGGCGTCGCGACAGTCGACGTCTCTCAGTCCGTTGAGGAATGGTCGGACCTTCCGTCTCCGCTCAGCATAAGAGCGAGCTAGACGGAACGGAGCGATCGTTTCGGGCGAAATCTTTAAAGCCTTCGGAACGGTTTTCCGTTCCGCGGACACCTACTAGACATGCGTATAACTAGCGGTTCCCGTTGACGGTGCCTCGAATACGGGACACGGGCTACATTGCGCCGTAAAGAGGAGACCGATCCGAACAGCCGCCTCACACCGACATGTCTCCGTGCCGCGGACCCTCTCGGATCCGTTGACGGTGCCTTATGTCGGGGGGGCCGTTCGGTCGTCATCAGCATAGTTACGGGCCACGTCCGCCAATGTCGCCGAAATTCTTCGCCGTGCCGCGAGAACACGTATACGTTCGATGCGTATTACCGGCGGTCCTTGTTGACGGTACCTCGAATTCGAGACACGGGCTACATCGCGCCGTAAAGAGGAGACCGATCCGAACAGCCGCCTTACACCGACATGTCTCCGTGCCGCGGACCCTCTCGGATCCGTTGACGGTGCCTTATGTCGGGGGCCGTTCGGTCGTCATCAGCGTAGTTACGGGCGACGTCCACCAATGTCGTCGAAATTCTTCTCCGTGCCGCGAGGACACGTATACGATCGATGCGTATAACTAGCGGTTCCCGTTGACGGTGCCTCGAAAACTAGACACGGGCTACATCGCGCCGTAAAGAGGAGACCGATCCGAACAGCCGCCTTACACCGACATGTCTCCGTGCCGCGGACCCTCTCGGATCCGTTGACGGTGCCTTATGTCGGGGGCCGTTCGGTCGTCATCAGCGTAGTTACGGGCGACGTCCACCAATGTCGTCGTTATTCTTCGCCGTGCCGCGAGAACACGTATACGATCGATGCGTATAGCCGGCGGTCCCCGTTGACGGTACCTCGAATTCGAGACACGGGCTACATCGCGCCGTAAAGAGGAGACCGATCCGAACAGCCGCCTTACACCGACATGTCTCCGTGCCGCGGACCCTCTCGGATCCGTTGACGGTGCCTTATGTCGGGGGCCGTTCGGTCGTCATCAGCGTAGTTACGGGCGACGTCCACCAATGTCGTCGAAATTCTTCACCGTGCCGCGGGGACACGTATACGATCCATATCGTCATAGGGTCCTTAGGTACCCGATTTGATCGGCATCCCGATCCGATACCAGACCTCTTATCGTTCTACTCGCCTCCCGTGGCCGGCAAGATCCATTTTAGCGACAACGCAGACGGTTCGATCAGCTATCGGCAGATACTGCTCCATTATGGAGTCTCTCTCTCCGATGGACGAACGCGTCCCGTTCATCAGATAAACGGAAGCTGCCCGGTCCGGAAAAAGCGAGGTTCTTTAACGTCGATCGGACAACAACGATGCATCTGAATTAATCTCACGGCGCCGCTCCCGCATACAGCTAAGGAAGGCATCCGATCGAAAGACGTCAACGAAGAGTCCAATTGATGATCGACGATGGAAATTTCGGAATTCAACTGAATATAATGTATGTGTTGAACGTAATAAATTACGAAACACTTATTATATCGTTAATGATCCTTCCGCAGGTTCACCTACGGAAACCTTGTTACGACTTTTACTTCCTCTAAACGATCAAGTTTGGTCATCTTCCCAGCAACAGCGGTGACGCCGAAACGCCACCGCGTACCGGTCCGAAGACCTCACTAAATCGTTCAATCGGTAGTAGCGACGGGCGGTGTGTACAAAGGGCAGGGACGTAATCAACGCGAGCTTATGACTCGCGCTTACTGGGAATTCCTCGTTCATGGGGAACAATTGCAAGCCCCAATCCCTAGCACGAAGGAGGTTCAGCGGGTTACCCGGGCCTCTCGGCCAGGAAGACACGCTGATTCCTTCAGTGTAGCGCGCGTGCGGCCCAGAACATCTAAGGGCATCACAGACCTGTTATTGCTCAATCTCGTGCGGCTAGAAGCCGCCTGTCCCTCTAAGAAGAATATAATGTACGCAGACAGTAAAAACCCGCCGACCGAAATCGGGGCCTTTGAGGATGTCTAATACGCCTAGTTAGCAGGCTAGAGTCTCGTTCGTTATCGGAATTAACCAGACAAATCGCTCCACCAACTAAGAACGGCCATGCACCACCACCCACCGAATCAAGAAAGAGCTCTCAATCTGTCAATCCTTCCGGTGTCCGGGCCTGGTGAGGTTTCCCGTGTTGAGTCAAATTAAGCCGCAGGCTCCACTCCTGGTGGTGCCCTTCCGTCAATTCCTTTAAGTTTCAGCTTTGCAACCATACTTCCCCCGGAACCCAAAAGCTTTGGTTTCCCGGAAGCTGCCCGCCGAGTCATCGGAGGAACGTCGGCGGATCGCTAGCTGGCATAGTTTATGGTTAGAACTAGGGCGGTATCTGATCGCCTTCGAACCTCTAACTTTCGTTCTTGATCAATGAAAACGTTTTTGGCAAATGCTTTCGCTTCTGTCCGTCTTGCGACGATCCAAGAATTTCACCTCTAACGTCGCAATACGAATGCCCCCATCCGTTCCTGTTAATCATTACCTCGAAGATCCGAAAACCAACAAAATGGATTCGAGGTCCTGTTTCATTATTCCATGCATAAAATATTCTGGCAAAATTTCAGCCTGCTTTAAGCACCTTAGTTTGTTCAAAGTAAAAGTGCCGGCCCACCTCGACACTCAATGAAGAGCACCTAGGCGGGTACAGATGGGTCGCCCTTGCGAACGACCCGCCGGCAGGACGTCCCGCGACACGCCAGTTGACACCGCAAGCGATGAACCGGACGGCGCGGGACACAAGTTCGACTACGAGCTTTTTAACCGCAACAACTTTAATATACGCTATTGGAGCTGGAATTACCGCGGCTGCTGGCACCAGACTTGCCCTCAATTGATCCTCGTTAAAGGGTTTAGAGTGTTCTCATTCCGATTACGGGGCCTCGGATGAGTCCCGTATCGTTATTTTTCGTCACTACCTCCCCGAGCTGGGAGTGGGTAATTTGCGCGCCTGCTGCCTTCCTTGGATGTGGTAGCCGTTTCTCAGGCTCCCTCTCCGGAATCGAACCCTGATTCCCCGTTACCCGTAACAACCATGGTAGGCGCAGAACCTACCATCGACAGTTGATAAGGCAGACATTTGAAAGATGCGTCACCGGTACGAGACCGTGCGATCAGCATAAAGTTATTCAGATTCACCAAATTGAAAGACGAAGAGCTTGCGCTCGACACCTATTGGTTTTGATCTAATAAAAGCGCTCCTTCCGTTCCCGGTCGGAGCTCTATTTGCATGTATTAGCTCTAGAATTACCACAGTTATCCAAGTAAATGTGAGTACGATCTAAGGAACCATAACTGATTTAATGAGCCTTTCGCGGTTTCACCTTAATTTGGTTTGTACTGAGACATGCATGGCTTAATCTTTGAGACAAGCATATGACTACTGGCAGGATCAACCAGGGAACTGCGTTCCGAGACACGAGAACGGACGGTGGGTTCCGCGACAGCTACGAAAGCAGATCGTTAACCCTCGACGTCCAGTTCAGGCGTGCGTATGCGGCGCCGACACAAAGCCGTAAGACATCGGTCAGCGCCCCACTTCGAATACGACAGTTCAGGTGCTACGGATGATCTGTTGTCGCGCTAGGAGCCCTCCGAACGTCACATTCGAACTAACAAATCGTGACCGCTTCTAGAGCTCGGACGTCAGATCGAACCTTATAGCACCATCTTCAATTCAATTCAATAGAATTTTCGCAACGCCCATCTGCCTTTAAATTGCGTAACGTACGATAGATCAACGCATTGCCACTCCAATCTTCATATATGAATATATCATATCGATGATCGTTTTATTAAAATACACTTTCGTGAATTTTCGATCATCGCTCTAGCCCCAATTATTAATGTGACAACACCAAAACTTGAAAAAGTCACGGTTGCTGAGCACAATTCATTATTATCATGCGAAGTGGAGAGGTGCGGAGATAAACGCCGCACGCGGCAGACAGTCGAAGCTACGAGATCCGTAATAGATCCCCTGCCGAGGCGCGAGCGAAACTAATCGATATGATCGACAGATCGACGCCCTCGTCATTTGATTATTATTCCAATCACATTCTCGACCCTTCGTTATACATGATGATATATAACGACACGGTGTATTCGAGAAATCTCACATTTCTAATCACGCTTGGTAAGAAGCGAGCGGTCGCATGGTTTAACGTGGAATCAATACCTAGAGGTAGGCCACGATGAGTTTAAGGTTGACCGCATATGACCATTCGAATACAGAGAATCGAAGAGGGCCGCGGTCTCGCTGTACGGGGAGCTCCAGACGCTAAGGGCGAGTACTGCCAAATACGATGATCGATCCCACCAAGCTACAGATAGCAACGAATAAAACTTCATCTAGATCTAGCATTAAACCATCACATCACGATCGAACGACTTTGGTCCGTGTTTCATTATTTATCACAGTGTATATTTCATTTATCTGTGTTTCATTTTGCCTGTGTTTCATTATAACCCATTCATTCCATTCATTTATTTATTTATTCATGCACCTTTATCATATTTCATTGAGCCAAATTATATAATTTCAATACATGTTTTTCATTTATGCCAGTATATCACATGTATTTCTTTTAAGTCGTCAATCGGAGAGAGCGGGTTGCTAGATCAACATTGATGCGCATTCAGAAGCATATCGGCGGCGGTTCGATTTCTCATATATAAAGACAATATCTTCCGCATAGAATCTGTCATCGCCGGGGCAGTGTGACTTTTCCGGTCTACCTCGATCCAACTGATAATCCATCAAAGAACTCTCATGTTGGAACCCAAATAACTATGGACGGTTATGACCTCTCTGTCTTCTCACCCCTTATATATGTCTGGAGACCCCAGATGACCCTCAGACAGCCCCAACGGAAAATTCTGAGTTATATTGCGTTAAGAAAAATAATATTTACGGACTCTGAATGCATGTCGATTTCATCCACATACATTCGTACGTCTTTCTTACGATCATACATCATCTTACGGGAAAGATTAATACGGAATCTCGGACTTTCGTACCATCCGACTCGGTCGTGTAAAAAACTTTTACCAACAGACCGATACGACGTCGGTGCTTTCGAGATTTCCTTTTCGACCGAAACGGCGACCTACGATCCCATTGCCATCAGATCGGACGCCTCTCGGTGTTTCAAGATCGCTTTGCGTTTACACCTATCCCGACCACCATGCCCCTATATGTCTGGTAAGCCCCAGATGACCCTCAGACGGCCCGAACGGACTATTCGGTGTTGTATTGCGTATAGCGAAATCGATTTTACGGACTGAGAATGCATTCGGATCTTACCTAACGCAATATAACAGACGTTCGTTCGTCTTTCTTACGTTCATACATCGTACGGAATCGATTAATAAGGAATCTCGGACTTTCGTATCACCCGACTCGGTCGTATAGAAAAACTTTTACTATCGGACCGATACTACGTCGGTGCTTTCGAGACTTCTTTTTCGACCGGAACAGCGACCTACGATCCTATTGCCATCAGATCGGACGCCTCTCGGTGTTTCAAGATCGCTTTGCGTTGACACCTCTCTCGACCACCTCGCCCTATATGTCTAGATACCCCCAGATGACCCTCCAGACGGCCCGAACGGACTATTCGGTGTTATATTGCGTTTAGCGAGATCGATTTTTACGGACTGAGAACGCATTCGGATCTTACCTAACGCAATATAACAGACGTTCGTTCGTCTTTCTTACGTTCATACATCGTACGGAATCGATTAATAAGGAATCTCGGACTTTCGTATCACCCGACTCGGTCGTATAGAAAAACTTTTACTATCGGACCGATACTACGTCGGTGCTTTCGAGACTTCTTTTTCGACCGGAACAGCGACCTACGATCCTATTGCCATCAGATCGGACGCCTCTCGGTGTTTCAAGATCGCTTTGCGTTGACACCTCTCTCGACCACCTCGCCCCTATATATGTCTAGATACCCACAGATGACCCTCCAGACGGCCCGAACGGACTATTCGGTGTTATATTGCGTTTAGCGAGATCGATTTTTACGGACTGAGAACGCATTCGGATCTTACCTAACGCAATATAACAGACGTTCGTTCGTCTTTCTTACGTTCATACATCGTACGGAATCGATTAATAAGGAATCTCGGACTTTCGTATCACCCGTCTCGGTCGTATAGAAAAACTTTTACTATCGGACCGATACTACGTCGGTGCTTTCGAGATTTCTTTTTCGACCGGAACAGCGACCTACGATCCTATTGCCATCAGATCGGACGCCTCTCGGTGTTTCAAGATCGCTTTGCGTTGACACCTCTCCCGACCACCTCGCCCCTATATATGTCTAGATACACCCAGATGACCCTCCAGACGGCCCGAACGGACTATTCGGTGTTATATTGCGTTTAGCATATTCGTGCCGGATCGGTCATGGACCGCGTTATATTGCGTTGAGAAAAATTTTTTTTCGAAGACTCCGAAAGCGTATCGACTTCATCAAACGCGATGTATGATAGGTGTTCGCGTAGTTTTACGGACTTACATCTTCCCGTTCGGTGAACCGATCCGGTACGAACATCGTAGTTCGTACCGGGTTATATTGCGTTTAGCGAAAATAATTTTACGGACTGAGGATGCATTCGGATCTTATATAACGCAATATAACAGACGTTCGTTCGTCGTTCTTACGTTCATGTATCGATCGGAAACTAATAATACGGAATCTCGGACTTTCGTACCACCCGACTCGGTCGTATAGAAAAACTTCTACTATGGGACCGATACGACGTCGGTGCTTTCGAGATTTCTTTTTCGACCGAACAGCGACCTACGATCCCATTGCCATCGGATCGGACGCCTCTCGGTGTTTCAAGATCGCTTTGCGTTTACACCTCTCTCGACCACCATGCCCCTATATATGTCTAGATACACCCAGATGACCCTCCAGACGGCCCGAACGGACTGTTCGGTGTTATATTGCGTTTAGCATATTCGTGCCGGATCGGTCATGGACCGCGTTATATTGCGTTGAGAAAAATTTTTTTCAAAGACTCCGAAAGCGTATCGACTTCATCTAACGCGATGTATGATAGGTGTTCGCGTCGTTTTTACGGACTTACATCTTCCCGTTCGGTGAACCGATCCGGTACGAACATCGTAGTTCGTACCGGGTTATATTGCGTTTAGCGAAAATAATTTTTACGGACTGAGGATGCATTCGGATCTTATATAACGCAATATAACAGACGTTCGTTCGTCGTTCTTACGTTAATGTATCGATCGGAAACTAATAATACGGAATCTCGGACTTTCGTACCACCCGACTCGGTCGTATAGAATAACTTCTACTATGGGACCGATACGACGTCGGTGCTTTCGAGATTTCTATTTCGACCGAAACAGCGACCTACGATCCCATTGCCATCGGATCGGACGCCTCTCGGTGTTTCAAGATCGCTTTGCGTTTACACCTCTCTCGACCACCATGCCCCTATATATGTCTAGATACACCCAGATGACCCTCCAGACGGCCCGAACGGACTGTTCGGTGTTATATTGCGTTTAGCATATTCGTGCCGGATCGGTCATGGACCGCGTTATATTGCGTTGAGAAAAATTTTTTCAAAGACTCCGAAAGCGTATCGACTTCATCAAACGCGATGTATGATAGGTGTTCGCGTAGTTTTTACGGACTTACATCTTCCCGTTCGGTGAACCGATCCGGTACGAACATCGTAGTTCGTACCGGGTTATATTGCGTTGAGAAAAATTATTTTCAAAGACCCGAAGGCGTATCGACTTCGTCAAACGCGATGTATGATAGGTGTTCGCGTCGTTTTACGGACTTACATCTTCCCGTTCGGTGAACCGATCCGGTACGAACATCGTAGTTCGTACCGGGTTATATTGCGTTGAGAAAAATTATTTTCAAAGACCCCGAAGGCGTATCGACTTCGTCAAACGCGATGTATGATAGGTGTTCGCGTCGTTTTTACGGACTTACATCTTCCCGTTCGGTGAACCGATCCGGTACGAACATCGTAGTTCGTACCGGGTCGGTTCAGGACGTGGTTATATTGCGTTGAGAAAAATCATTTTCAAAGACTCCGAAGGCGTATCGACCTCATCGAACGCGATGTTAGATAGGTGTTCGCGTCGTTTTTACGGACTTATATCTTCTCGTTCGGTGAACCGATCCGGTACGAACAACACGTGAACCGATCCGGTACGAACAACGCGTGAACCGATCCGGTACGAACAACGCGTGAACCGATCCGGTACGAACAACGCGGGAACCGATCCGGTACGAACAACGCGGGAACCGATCCGGTACGAACCTCGCGGTGAACCGATCCGGTACGAACATCGTAGTTCGTACGGGATCGGTTCAGGTTCGGGTTATATTGCGTTTAGAGGTTCGAGACCGGTCCGTTGGCGGCGCTAGCGCCACCTAGCGGCAGCATGCGGTACTAAAATGCACGTACAGATTCGACGGTGGCGCCATCTCGTGGCGCTCCGTCGAACTACGATTTACAGGAACCTGTAATTTCGTAAGACGAATTCGCACTTAGGAATTTCAAGGTCACGCTATGGAACTTCAAGGTCACGCTTAGGAATTTCAAGGTCACGCGGTGGTTATAAAAAAAAACAACTCCCGCGCATCACCGATGCATTAAGGGAGGGTAGAGTAAATTTTTTCCGCCCGCCCGCGTAGCGGGCGGGTAGAGTAAATTTTTTTTATAAGTCCCTTCGTTATACTGCGTTTAGGACTGACTGAAAAAAAAACCCGATTTAAAAACTCGGGTTGCCCCGATACGCACTCAGATTTTGTGCGCGTATCGGTTGTTTTATTGTTAGATATCTTCGGTGTCTATGCACCTGTCGTACTATGGCGATCGTTCAAGTTCGCGCGAACTCTGGCTCTGCACAGTTCGTCGACGAACGACCGTACGTAATAATAATACGACGCTTTTCAGAGTCGCCAGCTCGGCAAATGACTGCCACACTAAGATGGATATTTCGCAGAATAGATTAGAGTTGTTCCGGAGTGTTTTTCTCCGGTATTTTATGCATCAAGAATTTCGATATACGAATGATATATCGATCCATCGAAGTGTTTTCGCTCTTGCCGGCCGGCAACTACTTGATCGTCTTCAGCGTATAGTCATCTCGATCGTGCGATCGCGACTGACTACGCGCCATCGTGAAGACGATCGAACCGTCCGCCGTCGACAACGATCCTTGGGAAGTTGTCGCGGGGACAGTTCAACACGGGGTCTCGTCTAATCGACAAGACGAATCCCCAGGCTAAGGGCTGAGTATTAACAGATCGCAGCGTGGAAACTGCTCTACCGAGTACAACACCCTGCCAGGTACGTAAGTCGTCTACAGACAATTCAAAGCTTCAACATCGAAATGAATGACCCATGATCGACCGCCAAGAGGCCAGGTAGGACGTAGCAGAATAGATCCCGCCGCCCACCATCGGCCCCAGACGGCAAAAATGGCTCGTGCAGCATCAGATAGATATCTGACGCCTAGTAAAGTCACATTGTTTGAGCCTTTCGACTCTAGAAGCTCAAAAAAATATCGTTGCCATCTTTGACTAGACAGGATACGGCCTTAGAGGCGTTCAGGCATAATCCCACGGATGGTAGCTTCGCACCACCGCCCGCCCGAGCGAGTGCGTGAACCAAATGTCCGAACCTGCGGTTCCTCTCGTACTGAGCAGGATTACTATCGCAACGACTAGTCATCAGTAGGGTAAAACTAACCTGTCTCACGACGGTCTAAACCCAGCTCACGTTCCCTATTAACGGGTGAACAAGTGGTTTGGGCGGTTTCCAACCGCCTAAAGCGGTTGGATCAATACAGTGGGTGGATTTATATAGCGGTTAGGTCAATATAGCGGGTGGATCTTTATATCTGGTAGATCAATATAGCGGATGGATCGACATGGCGGATAGATCAATTTGGCAGGTGGATCAATAGAGCGGGTGGTTCAATATAACGGGTGGATCAATATAGCGGGTGGATCAATATAGTGGGTGGATCAATATAACGGGTGGATCAATATAATGGGTGGATCAATATAACAGGTTCTTCAAAATATAAGGATATCAAATTCAATGAGTAAGTGATTTCAATAGGGAGAATTGTATGTCTTCTGGTCATCTCCATTGGTTTCAGATAGTTTTCCATTAATTTCATTTAATTATTCCGTCAAATTGCATTTTTCGGAATTCTTCTGAATATTTCTGCGTACGAGGACAACGCATGTTTCCATTTAAATAATATCGGTACATATACGGGGTGTCCCATACGTATTTGTTGGGAAGGTTGCCATTGTTACCTGAAAAATTTGTAATTTTGGTCTCATCCATGAATATATATTCTGAATATTTTTGGTGACACCTCAGTGGCTTATTCTTCCATATCTGCTCTAGAAAGATAACTCAAAAACCACTGAAACGATTTCGATTGAAATTTATTCAAGACGTTCTTGAACTCAAAACCACTGAACATTGCAAAAATTAAGTAAAATGTTTTTTGTAGTAAATTTGGATCAATGAGTGAATTTCTGAAAATGGTCCTTAGGGCCGGATTTTCAGTTCAAAGATGACAATTGACCATGTGACCAGAAAAGTTTCAACAACTTTTCCGATAGCTTGAACCGTTCACGAGATATCATCGAATAAGTGGAATTTCAGTAGTCGAAATTCTTGTACGGCCCACAACTCAGAAACTACTGAACCGATTTCCAAAATTTTGACAGCTGCAGATTTGGTAAACATCAGAAAGAGCTCATTTGAAGGTCCGGTCCCAAAACATTGAATAGTTTCAGAGATACGGTGGGGTGGTGATAGAAGAAGGGGTGGGGGGAAGGTTACCATGGTAACCAAAAAGGTTTGTATTTTGATCTTATTTATGAATATATATATACTGTGACACCATAGTGCCTGATTCTCTTATTTCTGCCCTCGGAACATAACTCAAAAACCACTGGACCGATTTCGAAAAAATTTGTTCAGACGTTCTGAACCCCAGAACATTGCAAAAATTCAGTAAAGTGTTTCTTGTAGTGAATTTGATTCAATGAGTGAATTTCTGAAAATGGTCCTTGGGGCCGGATTTTCGGTTCAAAAGATGACAGTTGACCATGTGATCAAAAAGTTTCAACAACTTCTCCGATAGCTCGAACCGTTCACGAGATATCATCGAATAAGTGGAATTTCAGTAATCGAAATTCTTGTACGGCCCACAACTCAGAAACTACTGAACCGATTTCCAAAATTTTGACAGCTGCGGATTTGGTAAACATCAGAAAGAGCTCATTTGAAGGTCCGGTCCCAAAACATTGAATAGTTTCAGAGATACGGTGGGGTGGTGATAGAAGAAGGGGTGGGGGGAAGGTTACCATGGTAACCAAAAAGGTTTGTATTTTGATCTTATTTATGAATATATATATACTGTGACACCATAGTGCCTGATTCTCTTATTTCTGCCCTCGGAACATAACTCAGAAACCACTGGACCGATTTCGAAAAAATTTGTTCAGACGTTCTGAACCCCAGAACATTGCAAAAATTCAGTAAAGTGTTTCTTGTAGTGAATTTGATTCAATGAGTGAATTTCTGAAAATGGTCCTTGGGGCCGGGATTTTCGGTTCAAAAGATGACAGTTGACCATGTGACCAAAAAAGTTTCAACAACTTCTCCGATAGCTCGAACCGTTCACGAGTTATCATCGAATAAGTGGAATTTCAGTAGTCGAAATTCTTGTACGGCCCACAACTCAGAAACTACTGGACCGATTTCCAAAATTTTGACAGCTGCAGATTTGGTCAACATCAGAAAGAGCTCATTTGAAGGTCGATCCCAAAACAATGAACAGTTCTTGAGATACGGTGGGGTGGTGAAAGAAGTAGGAGGTGGGGGATGGTTACCATGGTTACCAAAAAGTTTCGTATTTTGATTTTATTCATGAATATATATATACGTTCCCCATTTTCGACCATAATCAAGATTCGAAAACCGCTGGACGGATTCCAAAACTGCAGTCGTTTATACGAGCATCAGAGAACAATTCTGATTTCAAAAAAATTTCAACCGTTCAGAAAGTTCTGAACCCCAGGGTGGGGAAACCATTGCAAAAATTCAGTAAAGTGTTTCTTGTAGTGAATTTGATTCAATGAGTGAATTTCTGAAAATGGTCCTTGGGGCCGGATTTTCGGTTCAGAAGATGACAGTTGGTCATGTGATCAGAAAAGTCTCAACAACTTTTCCGATAGCTTGAACCGTTCACGAGATATCATCGAATAAGTGAAATTTCAATGGTCGAAATTCTTGTACGGCCCACAACTCAGAAACTACTGGACCGATTTCCAAAATTTTGACAGCTGCAGATTTGGTGGACATCAGAAAGAGCTCATTTGAAGGTCTGGTCCCAAAACATTGAATAGTTTCAGAGATACGGTGGGGTGGTGATAGAAGAAGGGGTGGGGAAGGTTACCATGGTAACCAAAAAGGTTTGTATTTTGATCTTATTTATGAATATATATATACTGTGACACCATAGTGCCTGATTCTCTTATTTCTGCCCTCGGAACATAACTCAGAAACCACTGGACCGATTTCGAAAAAATTTGTTCAGACGTTCTGAACCCCAGAACATTGCAAAAATTCAGTTAAAGTTTCTTGTAGTGAATTTGATTCAATGAGTGAATTTCTGAAAATGGTCCTTGGGGCCGGATTTTCGGTTCAAAAGATGACAGTTGACCATGTGACCAAAAAAGTTTCAACAACTTCTCCGATAGCTCGAACCGTTCACGAGATATCATCGAATAAGTGGAATTTCAGTAATCGAAATTCTTGTACGGCCCACAACTCAGAAACTACTGGACCGATTTCCAAAATTTTGACAGCTGCGGATTTGGTAAACATCAGAAAGAGCTCATTTGAAGGTCCGGTGTCAAAACATTGAATAGTTTCAGAGATACGGTGGTGGTGGTGATAGAAGAAGGGTGGGGGGAAGGTTACCGTGGTAACCAAAAAGGTTTGTATTTTGATTTTATTTATGAATATATATATACCGTGACACCATAGTGCCTGATTCTCTTATTTCTGCCCTCGGAACATAACTCAGAAACCACTAGACCGATTTCGAAAAATTTTGTTCAGACGTTCTGAACCCCAGAACATTGCAAAAATTCAGTAAAGTGTTTCTTGTAGTGAATTTGATTCAATGAGTGAATTTCTGAAAATGGTCCTTGGGGCCGGATTTTCGGTTCAAAAGATGACAGTTGACCATGTGACCAAAAATGTTTCAACAACTTTTCCGATAGCTCGAACCGTTCACGAGTTATCATCGAATAAGTGAAATTTCCATAGTCGAAATTCTTGTACGGCCCACAACTCAGAAACTACTAAACCGATTTCCAAAATTTTGACAGCTGCAGATTTGGTCAATATCGGAAAGAGCTCATTTGAAGGTCTGATCCCTAAACAATAAACGGTTCTCGAGATACGGTGGGGTGGTGAAAGAAGTAGGGGTGGGGGGATGGTTACCATGGTTACCAAAAAGTTTCGTATTTTGATTTTATTCATAAATATATTTCATACGCGATCTCACGACCTTTAGTTCTCCCATTTTCGACCATAATCAAGATTCGAAAACCACTAGACGGATTCCAAAAATTTTGACTGCAGTCGTTTATACGAGCATCAGAGAGAACAATTCTGAAAGAACAAACCCAAAATGTTTAACCGTTTCGGAGAAACAGTGTAGTGCTAGAAGAAGGAGGGGTGGGGGGGAGGTAACCATGGTTACCAAAAAGTCTTATATTTCGGCGATATAAACGAATATATATACCATGTAGCCCCTGGAGCCTCCAGTTCTTCTGCTCTTGTTCCCTATTAATGGGAGAGACAAGTGGTTTGGGCGGTTTCCAACCGCCTAAAGCGGTTGGATCAATACAGTGGGTGGATTTATATAGCGGTTAGGTCAATATAGCGGGTGGATCTTTACATCAGGTAGATCAATATAGCGGATGGATCGACATAGCGGATAGATCAATTTGGCAGGTGGATCAATAGAGCGGGTGGTTCAAAATAACGGGTGGATCAATATAGCGGGTGGATCAATATAGTGGGTGGATCAATATAGCAGATGGATCAATATAGTGGGTGGATCTATATAACAGGTAGTTCAAAATGAAAGGATATCAAATTCAATGAGTAAGTGATTTCAATAGGGAGAATTGTATGTCTTCTGGTCATCTCCATTGGTTTCAGATAGTTTTCCATTAATTTCATTTAATTATTCCGTCAAAATTGCATTTTTCGGAATTTTTCTGTGTACGGGACACTGTTTCAATGAAATAATATCGGTACATATACGGGGTGTCCCATACGCATTTGTTGGGAAGATTGCCTTTGTTACCTGAAGAATTATAATTTTGGTCTTATCCATGAATATATATTCTGAATATTTTGTGACACCTCAGTGGCTTTTTCTTCATTAACTGCCCTAGAAACATAACTCAAAAACCACTAGACCGATTTCGATGAAATTCGTTCAAGACGTTCTGAACCCCAGAATATCGCAAAATTCAGTAAAATGTTTTTTGTATTGAATTTGATTCAATTACTGAAGATGGTCCTTCAGACCGGATTTTCAGTTCAAAAGAAGACAATTGACCATGTGACCAGAAAGGTTTCAACAATTTCTCCGATAGCTTGAACCGTTCACGAGTTATCATCGAATAAGTGGAATTTCAGTAGTCGAAATTCTTGTACGGCCCACAACTCAGAAACTACTGGATCGATTTCCAGAATTTTGACGACTGCAGATTTGGTAAACATCAGAAAGAGCTCAATTGAAGGTCCGGTCCCAAACAATTGAACAGTTTCAGAGATACGGTGGGGTGGTGATAGAAGAAGTGGTGAAGGAAGGTTACCATGGTAACCAAAAAGGTTTGTATTTTGATCTTATTTATGAATATATATATATACTGTGACACCATAGTGCATGATTCTTTTATTTCTGCCCTCGAAACATAACTCAGAAACCACTGAACCGATTTCGAAAAAATTTGTTCAAACGTTCTGAACCCCAGAACATTGCAAAAATTCAGTAAAGTGTTTCTTGTAGTGAATTTGATTCAATGAGTCAATTTCTGAAAATGGTCCTTGGGGCCGGATTTTCGGTTCAAAAGATGACAGTTGACCATGTGACCAAAAAAGTTTCAACAACTTCTCTGATAGCTCGAACCGTTCACGAGTTATCATCGAATAAGTGCAATTTCAATAGTCGAAATTCTTGTACGGCCCACAACTCAGAAACTACTGGACCGATTTCCAAAATCATGACAGCTGCGGATTTGGTAAACATCAGAAAGAGCTCATTTGAAGGTCCGGTCCCAAAACATTGAATAGTTTCAGAGATATGGTGGGGTGGTGATAGAAGAAGGGGTGGGGGGAAGGTTACCATGTTAACCAAAAAGGTTCGTATTTTGATCTTATTTATGAATATATATATACTGTGACACCATAATGCCTGATTCTCTTATTTCGGCCCTCGGAACATAACTCAGAAACCACTGGACCGATTTCGAAAAAATTTGTTCAGACGTTCTGAACCCCAAAATATTGCAAAAATTCAGTAAAGTGTTTCTTGTAGTGAATTTGATTCAATGAGTGAATTTCTGAAAATGGTCCTTGGGGCCGGATTTTCGGTTCAAAAGATGACAATTGACCATGTGACCAAAAAAGTTTCAACAACTTCTCCGATAGCTCGAACCGTTCACGAGATATCATCGAATAAGTGGAATTTCAGTAATCGAAATTCTTGTACGGCCCACAACTCAGAAACTACTGGACCGATTTCCAAAATCTTGACAGCTGCGGATTTGGTAAACATCAGAAAGAGCTCATTTGAAGGTCCGGTCCCAAAACATTGAATAGTTTCAGAGATACGGTGGGGTGGTGATAGAAGTAGGGGTGGGGGGAAGGTTACCATGATGACCAAAAAGGTTTGTATTTAGATCTTATTTATGAATATATATATACTGTGACACCATAGTGCCTGATTCTCTTATTTCTGCTCTAGGAACATAACTCAGAAACCACTGGACCGATTTCGAAAAAATTTGTTCAGACGTTCTGAACCCCAGAACATTGCAAAAATTCAGTAAAGTGTTTCTTGTAGTGAATTTGATTCAATGAGTGAATTTCTGAAAATGGTCCTTGGGGCCGGATTTTCGGTTCAAAAGATGACAGTTGACCATGTGACCAAAAAAGTTTCAACAACTTCTCCGATAGCTCGAACCGTTCACGAGATATCATCGAATAAGTGGAATTTCAGTAATCGAAATTCTTGTACGGCCCACAACTCAGAAACTACTGAACCGATTTCCAAAATTTTGACAGCTGCGGATTTGGTAAACATCAGAAAGAGCTCATTTGAAGGTCCGGTCCCAAAACATTGAATAGTTTCAGAGATATGGTGGGGTGGTGATAGAAGAAGGGGTGGGGGGAAGGTTACCATGGTAACCAAAAAGGTCTGTATTTTGATCTTATTTATGAATATATATATACTGTGACACCATAATGCCTGATTCTCTTATTTCGGCCCTCGGAACATAACTCAGAAACCACTAGACCGATTTCGAAAAAATTTGTTCAGACGTTCTGAACCCCAAAATATTGCAAAAATTTAGTAAAGTGTTTCTTGTAGTGAATTTGATTCAATGAGTGAATTTCTGAAAATGGTCCTTGGGGCCGGATTTTCGGTTCAAAAGATGACAGTTGACCATGTGACCAAAAAAGTTTCAACAACTTCTCCGATAGCTCGAACCGTTCACGAGATATCATCGAATAAGTGGAATTTCAGTAATCGAAATACTTGTACGGCCCACAACTCAAAAACTACTGGACCGATTTCCAAAATTTTGACAGCTGCGGATTTGGTAAACATCAGAAAGAGCTCATTTGAAGGTCTGATCCGAAATTATTGAATAGTTTCAGAGATACGGTGGGGTGGTGATAGAAGAAGGGGTGGGGGGAAGGTTACCATGGTAACCAAAAAGGTTTGTATTTTGATCTTATTTATGAATATATATATACTGTGACACCATAGTGCCTGATTCTCTTATTTTTGCCCTCGGAACATAACTCAGAAACCACTGGACCGATTTCGAAAAAATTTGTTCAAACGTTCTGAACCCCAGAACATTGCAAAAATTCAGTAAAGTGTTTCTTGTAGTGAATTTGATTCAATGAGTGAATTTCTGAAAATGGTCCTTGGGGCCGGATTTCCGGTTCAAAAGATGACAGTTGACCATGTGACCAAAAAGTTTCAACAACTTCTCTGATAGCTCGAACCGTTCACGAGTTATCATCGAATAAGTGCAATTTCAATAGTCGAAATTCTTGTACGGCCCACAACTCAGAAACTAATAGACCGATTTTCAAAATTTTGACAGCTGCAGATTTGGTTAACATCGGAAAGAGCTCATTTGAAGGTCTGATCCCAAAACAATGAACAGTTCTTGAGATACGGTGGGGTGTTGAAAGAAGTAGGAGTGGGGGGATGGTTACCATGGTAACCAAAAAGTTTCGTATTTTGATTTTATTCATGAATATATATTAAACGTGAACTCACGCTCTTTAGTTCTCCCATTTTCGACCATAATCAAGATTCGAAAACCACTGGACGGATTCCAAAAATTTTGACTGCAGTCGTTTATACGAGCATCAGAGAGAACAATTCTGAAAGAACAAATCCAAAATGTTCAACCGTTTCGGAGAAACAGTGTAGTGCTAGAAGAAGGAGGGGTGGGGGGGAGGTAACCATGGTTACCAAAAAGTCTTATATTTCGGCGATATGAACGAATATATATACCATGTAGCCCCTGGAGCCTCCAGTTCTTCTGCTCTTGTTCCCTATTAATGGGAGAGACAAGTGGCTCGGGGCGGCTGCACGCCGCCTAGACCTATAGATTCGCCGATCGGGTAGATCAGACTGCCGACCATCTGTCGGCTCATCAACGGAATAATATCGAATAAACACCTCTCTGTTTGCCTTTCTATCAATCAAAGAAGTTTGCGAAGTCGTATCGCAGTATGTCTTCACTTAGCAAATTCTAAATTTCAACCATCAGTCATTAACGTCATTAATGTTTATCTCAATGGTTAAGAAATGTTTTTTTCATATAAATTCATTAATTTCTATTTCATTCTGTATATATAAATTTATCAGAATTCTTTCGTCACATTGAGTAACCGAATACATTTCTACTCACCAGTAATAACGAATGTCATATCAAAACAAAAATAAAATAATTCCGACATTTTCGCGAGAAATGCGTGGGGGGTGAGTTCAAAAATTTTTTTTCAAACCCCAATCCGGGACGGACATAGACTTCCCGACAAAATCCGAAACCATCGACTTTTTCCTGAAGTGACTTTTTGGACCACCCTGTATACTCGTAGTGAAGATCTTTCAATTTACGACCGAAGTCTCTCCCAACATTTTTCGATCGGACGTCATCGATGGCCGCTAGAGCCAACTCAAATTTGGCGCATGCGCAGTCCCCGATACTCTGAAATTCGGTCTATTCGATTTTTCGTCGCGAAAATGCCTTGGAGCTATTTTAAAAAATTTCCTTCGACCTGACGGATCCCAAAAAATTAGGGGTGGGGGTAGTCAACCCCACCAAAAATTTTAGACTCGATGTTCGATCGTTCGTACCCTAAAAGTTTTTCGGAAAACCGTCATTTGGCCGAGATAGCAGGGGGTGCCACCTTAGGGGTTGATCGTAGGGGTTGACAACCCCCTCAAAACACTTTTCAAACCACCCCGAGTACGGACGTGTATACAGGTCGGCCGTATATATTAGAAAAGTATCCAGCTCATGTTCCCCGATAACGGGTGAGACAATGCGACGCTTGGCGAAATCAGCCAATTCAATATATATATATATATTCTTTCGAACTTTTGGTTTACACTAACAATAACTGACGTTGATTTGGATTCTGTCGTGATTTTTACATATTTATTTTGTTCATTTGTCAAGAGCGTGTACCATATATATAAATCCTCATTTCTTTATATACAGGGTGTTCATAATTAACTGTCCATTCAGAATCTGACACTAATTTGTAATATCTCGTGATTTTTGCACGTGTTCCGGTTCATTTGTCAAAAGCATTTTCATTTTTTCATATACAGAATGTCCCATAAAAATTTTCATTATAATTACTGACCTTTTCTAGAAACTTTGGATTAATTAGCGTGTTTTCGGGTTTTCTGCGTTGAATATTAAGTGGCAGTATATGCAGTAGAAACTATAAATATCAAAACGCTGATTTGACTTATAATTTTCCATAACGAAATTCTTTACTGTTGAAAAGAATTCTTGGTTTGCCATAAATTTCCCTAAAATGCCGTCAAATACTTTGAAGCAGCATGAGGAAATTTTCTATTATAAAAAATATTCTCACTCTCCAAAGAAGCAGACACTACACGTCAAATACACGAATATTCTCAAGAATTTACTTTATGGAATCTTCACAATATAAACAGCAGTTATTCTACTTTAGAATTCACTCGAACGCTAACATTCTCAGATTCGTACATAACATCACATCAAAATTATTATGTTCAAACTCAAATAATTAATGTCATGTATTATCGTAGAAATTGGATAGTTTCTTCTCCTTATAGATCTAACGTTCGCCACATTTTTGTAGAATAAGAAATGGGCAGGATATTACTCAAAGTCGAAATACTTGACGTATGTCTATACATCTTTGTATATAACTGCATCTTATTCTAAATCTGGAATACATTCATCTTCTGTAGTTGCTTGGTGATTGCTCATTAGAACATCGAAAATGAATATAGCTCTATGAGGCCCGTTGCAGAATATTCATATATTCTGGTGGTCAGAATGTTAGAGCTGAAAAATAATCATCAGGTCCATACCTCCGATTCCCCATACAACCTATCAACTTTATAAGTCATCATGCTGTTCATAATAGATTGAACTGAATCACGAAAAAGCGTTATAACACTGTGGGAACCTCTCATAGCGTATTCAGCTCTCTTCAAAGTAAATTTGTATCCCAATTAAGAATTTTATGTCCTATAAAAAGTCCAATTCCAAACTGACCTCGGAAGTCCGTTGTGATATTTCTATATTCCTTGAAACCTACCTGGACTTCTATCGAATCATAATTGACTTGACTGTTCATTTTCCATCAAGAGTTACGTAAATTTTGATAAAGCACTGCTGTCAGCATTCAATGGATTTAAGAAAAAAAATTATCCCTGGCATCAAATCACTAGTATTTAATGGGATGTTATTATACATATGAACCATTCCTTTGAATCCCTTTATCTACTACCAGAATAAGAGCCCCAAAATACATTGCGTTGTTTTAAAAAATCAAGTAAACAGAGGGACATAGGGATATGGGGACACCAAACGCGATTTTGTTATATGCCTTGTATTTTTAGATGAAAAATGAAAGATTCGATAATTCCTCATGAAATACTTATATACCTTCGACAAAAGCAACACTTATAGCGAATTCATAAATTTTTAGCACTCTTTCACTCTGCATTCAAAGGTTCAGGAATTATAACTTCGTGAATATGGAAGATGCGGGCACTATTTTTTTCTAGTATAGTTCTCAAAAAAGCAACAAAAGTGTTCTATGGTGTAACTCGATATAACTTACCATTTTCGAGTAAATGCGAGCCGAAAATAATTCCCGACTCCTCCACCATTTTGCAATTTTCATTTCCACCTTTATTTTTTTTCCCTTTTTCGGGAATTCAAATAGTGGAATTGATTCTTCTTGGTAAGGGCATTCTGGAAAAAATAAGCAAAAATTCTGAAATTATATTTGGCGAAGTTCTGTTTCGTTTTTTTTTTTTTTTAGTTGAAATCGTTATCACCACCTGATAGAACTCTTCAACTTGATGACAAATTGTTCTTATAAATTTTCGATCAGAGCTCTCGTTCTAGAGTTATAGAGAGAAACATCTTCGCGCATGCGTACGGCGAACTGGCGAACGCTTGGTATTATGGCTCGGCCGACCTAAATTTTGCGTTGGGACGCGTCTTATGAAGCAAAAGGCGTACTTTTTGGTCGAACGGAAGGGGCAGCTAAAATTTCGAAGTGGTGGGGAAATTTTTTCCTTTCGAAAATCGCGTGCAAGCTCAGAGATTGAAAAACTGTCATCCGAATTTCCGTACATCGAATCGTTTTTGAGTTATTCAAGAAAGTCTATGGATTAGCGTGCAGCCAAAACCACCACAGATACGGCCGAACGGGTTATTGCAATCAATTTTTCAAGTGCCTGTGGGTGTTTTTTTGGGGTCTTATTTTTGAAAAAAATTATTTCGCATAGTTGATACCCCTTTTTAGGGGTAGTTTCAACCCCTTCCCTAAAAATGTTCCTTATCACCCTGGCAACAAAAATGTTCCCAACATTTTCGCGAGAAATGCGAAAATTTTTCGAACAGGTATAAATTTTTTTTTTCCGTTGGGGGTGGGGGTGAGTTCAAAAATTTTTTTTTTTTCAAAAACCCCAATCCGGGACGGACATAGACTTCCTGACAAAATCCGAAACCATCGACTTTTTCCTGAAGTGACTTTTTGGACCACCCTGTATACTCGTAGTGAAGATCTTTCAATTTACGACCGAAGTCTCTCCCAACATTTTTCGATCGGACGTCATCGATGGCCGCTAGAGCCAACTCAAATTTGGCGCATGCGCAGTCCCCGATACTCTGAAATTCGGTCTATTCGATTTTTTCGTCGCGAAAATGCCTTGGAGCTATTTTAAAAATTTCCTTCGACCTGACCGATCCCAAAAAATTAGGGGTGGGGTAGTCAACCCCACCAAAAAATTTTAGACTCGATGTTCGATCGTTTGTACCCCTAAAAGTTTTTCGGAAAACCGTCATTTGGCCGAGATAGCAGGGGGTGCCACCTTAGGGGTTGATCGTAGGGGTTGACAACCCCCCCTCAAAACACTTTTCAAACCACCCCGAGTACGGACGTGTATACAGGTTGGCCGTATATATTAGAAAAGTATCCAGCTCATGTTCCCCGATAACGGGTGAGACAAGTGGTTTGGGCGGTTTCCAACCGCCTAAAGCGGTTGGATCAATACAGTGGGTGGATTTATATAGCTGTTAGGTCAATATAGCGGGTGGATCTTTACATCAGGTAGATCAATATAGCGGATGGATCGACATAGCGGATAGATCAATTTGGCAGGTGGATCAATAGAGCGGGTGGTTCAAAATAACGGGTGGATCAATATAGCGGGTGGATCAATATAGTGGGTGGATCAATATAGCAGATGGATCAATATAGTGGGTGGATCTATGTAACAGGTAGTTCAAAATGTAAGGATATCAAATTCAATGAGTGAGTGATTTCAATAGGGAGAATTGTATGTCTTCTGGTCATCTCCATTGGTTTCAGATAGTTTTCCATTAATTTCATTTAATTATTCCGTCAAAATTGCATTTTTCGAATTTTTCTGTGTACGGGACACTGTTTCAATGAAATAATATCGGTACATATACGGGGTGTCCCATACGCATTTGTTGGGAAGATTGCCATTGTTACCTGAAGAATTATAATTTTGGTCTTATCCATGAATATATATTCTGAATATTTTGTGACACCTCAGTGGCTTATTCTTCATTAACTGCCCTAGAAACATAACTCAAAAACCACTAGACCGATTTCGATGAAATTCGTTCAAGACGTTCTGAACCCCAGAATATCGCAAAAATTCAGTAAAATGTTTTTTGTATTGAATTTGATTCAATTACTGAAGATGGTCCTTCAGACCGGATTTTCAGTTCAAAAGAAGACAATTGACCATGTGACCAGAAAGGTTTCAACAATTTCTCCGATAGCTTGAACCGTTCACGAGTTATCATCGAATAAGTGGAATTTCAGTTGTCGAAATTCTTGTACGGCCCACAACTCAGAAACTACTGGATCGATTTCCAGAATTTTGACGACTGCAGATTTGGTAAACATCAGAAAGAGCTCAATTGTAGGTCCGGTCCCAAACAATTGAACAGTTTCAGAGATACGGTGGGGTGGTGATAGAAGAAGTGGTGAAGGAAGGTTACCATGGTAACCAAAAAGGTTTGTATTTTGATCTTATTTATGAATATATATATATACTGTGACACCATAGTGCCTGATTCTTTTATTTCTGCCCTCGGAACATAACTCAGAAACCACTGAACCGATTTCGAAAAAAATTGTTCAAATGTTCTGAACCCCAGAACATTGCAAAAATTCAGTAAAGTGTTTCTTGTAGTGAATTTGATTCAATGAGTGAATTTCTGAAAATGGTCCTTGGGGCCGGATTTTCGGTTCAAAAGATGACAGTTGACCATGTGACCAAAAAAGTTTCAACAACTTCTCCGATAGCTCGAACCGTTCACGAGATATCATCGAATAAGTGGAATTTCAGTAATCGAAATTCTTGTACGGCCCACAACTCAGAAACTACTGGACCGATTTCCAAAATCTTGACAGGCGCGGATTTGGTAAACATCAGAAAGAGCTCATTTGAAGGTCCGGTCCCAAAACATTGAATAGTTTCAGAGATACGGTGGGGTGGTGATAGAAGAAGGGGTGGGGGGAAGGTTACCATGATGACCAAAAAGGTTTGTATTTAGATCTTATTTATGAATATATATATACTGTGACACCATAGTGCCTGATTCTCTTATTTCTGCTCTAGGAACATAACTCAGAAACCACTGGACCGATTTCGAAAAAATTTGTTCAGACGTTCTGAACCCCAGAACATTGCAAAAATTCAGTAAAGTGTTTCTTGTAGTGAATTTGATTCAATGAGTGAATTTCTGAAAATGGTCCTTGGGGCCGGATTTTCGGTTCATAAGATGACAGTAGACCATATGACCAAAAAAGTTTCAACAACTTCTCCGATAGCTCGAACCGTTCACGAGATATCATCGAATAAGTGGAATTTCAATAATCGAAATTCTTGTACGGCCCACAACTCAGAAACTACTGAACCGATTTCCAAAATTTTGAGAGCTGCGGATTTGGTAAACATCAGAAAGAGCTCATTTGAAGGTCTGATCCGAAATTATTGAATAGTTTCAGAGATACGGTGGGGTGGTGATAAAAGAAGGGGTGGGGGAAAGGTTACCATGGTTACCAAAAAGGTTTGTATTTTGATCTTATTTATGAATATATATATACTGTGACACCATAGTGCCTGATTCTCTTATTTTTGCCCTCGGAACATAACTCAGAAACCACTGGACCGATTTCGAAAAATTTGTTCAGACGTTCTGAACCCCAGAACATTGCAAAATTCAGTAAAGTGTTTCTTGTAGTGGATTTGATTCAATGAGTGAATTTCTGAAAATGGTCCTAGGGGCCGGATTTCCGGTTCAAAAGATGACAGTTGACCATGTGACCAAAAAAGTTTCAACAACTTCTCTGATAGCTCGAACCGTTCACGAGTTATCATCGAATAAGTGCAATTTCAATAGTCGAAATTCTTGTACGGCCCACAACTCAGAAACTAATAGACCGATTTTCAAAATTTTGACAGCTGCAGATTTGGTCAACATCGGAAAGAGCTCATTTGAAGGTCTGATCCCAAAACAATGAACAGTTCTTGAGATACGGTGGGGTGGTGAAAGAAGTAGGAGTGGGGGGATGGTTACCATGGTTACCAAAAAGTTTCGTATTTTGATTTTATTCATGAATATATATTATACGTGAACTCACGACCTTTAGTTCTCCCATTTTCGACCATAATCAAGATTCGAAAACCACTGGACGGATTCCAAAAATTTTGACTGCAGTCGTTTATACGAGCATCAGAGAGAACAATTCTGAAAGAACAAATCCAAAATGTTCAACCGTTTCGGAGAAACAGTGTAGTGCTAGAAGAAGGAGGGGTGGGGGGGAGGTAACCATGGTTACCAAAAAGTCTTATATTTCGGCGATATAAACGAATATATATACCATGTAGCCCCTGGAGCCTCCAGTTCTTCTGCTCTTGTTCCCTATTAATGGGAGAGACAAGTGGTTTGGGCGGTTTCCAACCGCCTAAAGCGGTTGGATCAATACAGTGGGTGGATTTATATAGCGGTTAGGTCAATATAGCGGGTGGATCTTTACATCAGGTAGATCAATATAGCGGATGGATCGACATAGCGGATAGATCAATTTGGCAGGTGGATCAATAGAGCGGGTGGTTCAAAATAACGGGTGGATCAATATAGCGGGTGGATCAATATAGTGGGTGGATCAATATAGCAGATGGATCAATATAGTGGGTGGATCTATGTAACAGGTAGTTCAAAATGTAAGGATATCAAATTCAATGAGTGAGTGATTTCAATAGGGAGAATTGTATGTCTTCTGGTCATCTCCATTGGTTTCAGATAGTTTTCCATTAATTTCATTTAATTATTCCGTCAAAATTGCATTTTTCGGAATTTTTCTGTGTACGGGACACTGTTTCAATGAAATAATATCGGTACATATACGGGGTGTCCCATACGCATTTGTTGGGAAGATTGCCATTGTTACCTGAAGAATTATAATTTTGGTCTTATCCATGAATATATATTCTGAATATTTTGTGACACCTCAGTGGCTTATTCTTCATTAACTGCCCTAGAAACATAACTCAAAAACCACTAGACCGATTTCGATGAAATTCGTTCAAGACGTTCTGAACCCCAGAATATCGCAAAAATTCAGTAAAATGTTTTTTGTATTGAATTTGATTCAATTACTGAAGATGGTCCTTCAGACCGGATTTTCAGTTCAAAAGAAGACAATTGACCATGTGACCAGAAAGGTTTCAACAATTTCTCCGATAGCTTGAACCGTTCACGAGTTATCATCGAATAAGTGGAATTTCAGTTGTCGAAATTCTTGTACGGCCCACAACTCAGAAACTACTGGATCGATTTCCAGAATTTTGACGACTGCAGATTTGGTAAACATCAGAAAGAGCTCTATTGTAGGTCCGGTCCCAAACAATTGAACAGTTTCAGAGATACGGTGGGGTGGTGATAGAAGAAGTGGTGAAGGAAGGTTACCATGGTAACCAAAAAGGTTTGTATTTTGATCTTATTTATGAATATATATATATACTGTGACACCATAGTGCCTGATTCTTTTATTTCTGCCCTCGGAACATAACTCAGAAACCACTGAACCGATTTCGAAAAAATTGTTCAAATGTTCTGAACCCCAGAACATTGCAAAAATTCAGTAAAGTGTTTCTTGTAGTGAATTTGATTCAATGAGTGAATTTCTGAAAATGGTCCTTGGGGCCGGATTTTCGGTTCAAAAGATGACAGTTGACCATGTGTCCAAAAAAAGTTTCAACAACTTCTCCGATAGCTCGAACCGTTAACGAGATATCATCGAATAAGTGGAATTTCAGTAATCGAAATTCTTGCACGGCCCACAACTCAGAAACTACTGGACCGATTTCCAAAATCTTGACAGGCGCGGATTTGGTAAACATCAGAAAGAGCTCATTTGAAGGTCCGGTCCCAAAACATTGAATAGTTTCAGAGATACGGTGGGGTGGTGATAGAAGAAGGGGTGGGGGAAGGTTACCATGATGACCAAAAAAGGTTTGTATTTAGATCTTATTTATGAATATATATATACTGTGACACCATAGTGCCTGATTCTCTTATTTCTGCTCTAGGAACATAACTCAGAAACCACTGGACCGATTTCGAAAAAATTTGTTCAGACGTTCTGAACCCCAGAACATTGCAAAAATTCAGTAAAGTGTTTCTTGTAGTGAATTTGATTCAATGAGTGAATTTCTGAAAATGGTCCTTGGGGCCGGATTTTCGGTTCAAAAGATGACAGTTGACCATGTGACCAAAAAGTTTCAATAACTTCTCCGATAGCTCGAACCTTTCACGAGATATCATCGAATAAGTGGAATTTCAGTAATCGAAATTCTTGTACGGCCCACAACTCAGAAACTACTGAACCGATTTCCGAAACTTTGACAGCTGCGGATTTGGTAAATATCAGAAAGAGCTCATTTGAAGGTCCGGTCCCAAAACATTGAATAGTTTCAGAGATATGGTGGGGTGGTGATAGAAGAAGGGTGGGGAAGGTTACCATGGTAACCAAAAAGGTTCGTATTTTGATTTTATTTATGAATATATATATACTGTGACACCATAATGCCTGGTTCTCTCATTTCGGCCCTCGGAACATAACTCAGAAACCACTGGACCGATTTCGAAAAAATTTGTTCAGACGTTCTGAACCCCAAAATATTGCAAAAATTCAGTAAAGTGTTTCTTGTAGTGAATTTGATTCAATGAGTGAATTTCT
>JARTUT010000553.1:0-68880 GCA_030674115.1 Micraspis discolor | reverse complement strand
CTAAAGATATTAGTTTAGATATGGAAAAGAGCGATGGGGATAATTTGGCTGATGGACTTACAGGTAAATTTAATGTAATTCTATCAGATTTTTTTGGCTGTTATTGTTCCTTTCAAGTTTAAAATATACTTCTACCCCAAGATACTCCAGCACTTTGCGTATGAAGCTCTCTTCTGCTATATTGATCCTGAGTGTTTCACTATGTGATCCTGACATTTCATCTACTGCCTTCCCCTTGATCCTTTTTTATCAGAGCCAGTTCTCAATTTGCGCACTGCGACTATCCTGTATTCGTTCGCTCTTGCCTGCCTATTTCCGAGTGAAGTAGGTAAAAATTCAATATCGGAAGAAATTGAAAAATACTGAAATTTACGCACTATTTTTAGTCTTATCCCAAACTGACGTAACGGTCTAATATTAATACAACCGTCTCGCCTTCATGCGTGGACGGCTGGAGCGATTTCACTATTGCACTTTTTTTGCTGTGTTTGTTATTGAAAGTAGATAGTTCTTATGAAAGAAAAAATTCAAAGACTTTCGCAAAAAATTATAAATTTCAAGAATACATAAGAAAGTGAATCAGGCGATATTGAAGTGAAGGCCACCTTCCAAGACATTGACCAACTTCTTTGAAAGGTCCCAGAATAATGACTTTGCTAGAACACTGCTCCATTCCTATACAGGGTCTTTCACGAGGAACCTCACCCATATTTATACGGGAAACTACTTAACGTATTTTCATGAAATTCAGCACTTATAAGTATTTCACGATGCTGATGAAATCTAAAATAATTTCAAGGCATGAGCACCTCCGATTTTTCCCGAAATGACCTCAACTTCCGTTTTTCAAATAACAACACCATTTTTGTATTGCAGAAATAGATTCCTTAGAAAATTTCAAGTTATTTTGATGTAACATTTTTCAGTTTTGGTTGGAAAATTCTCTCTGAGTGGGAAAATTCGAAAAAAAATCGAATCGAATCCGCTGAAACAAGAATAACTTCGAGGTTTTTGAATGGAAAATTTTCATTTTTGGGATTTTTCAAGATGTAAAATTGATGTATCCACTTTAAAAATCGAAATCGTTATTCATGATACATACAAAGTTAGGGATGACAAAATCGTGAAAAATCAATTTTTTCAAATTAGAACCCCATTTTTTTATGGCAGATATTGAATCTACATTAAAAAATAATGTGAGTGTATGCATCACATCCTTGCCCTAAAGTGGATAATTTCTGAGTTATTCACAAAAAACTGTTTTTCGTCTTGAATTTTCAGCTATTTCTTTTCCCTTCACGCCAAAAAGATGAAATTTTCAGGAACTGTTACTTAAACCATGTTTAAGATTTTACTACCCTAATATGCAAGAGAAAAAAGTTGTTCCTAAATAGATGGCGAATTTGGATTCGAATTTGTATCGGAAACCTCTTCATTTCAACTAATCGGCATCGTCCATCGGTTTTCTCTCCAGTGATAAATAAATAATTCCTTATGAACCATATGCAAAAACTTACCATATTTTACATTCTTTTTTTTAATGATAGATATCATTAATTACATCTGCCAAATTCCTCTTTATTCAGTAGCATTTTGTGTTTACTATTGTTTTGGTGACAGTGGCGTATATAGGGGGGGGGGCCCAGGGGGCCCGGCACCACAACCTTCGATTTCAAACCACACGAGATCCTTTCAAGCGAAATGGCTTGAAGAATTTGAGTGGTTAACTTATTCAGAGGAGAAATGCGGTGCATTTTGTAAGTACTGCATGTTTTTCTCTCGGATCGAAAATGTAGGGAAAGGAGATCACCAATCATTGGGAATATTTGTAACCCAACCTTTCATCAATTTCAAAAAAGCAAAGGAAATGTTCAAGCATCATCAAGATTCAAAATACCATAGACAATCTATTTTGATTGCTGAAAATACAAGATCCTTGATTAAAAAAAAAACGTGCTAGTATTATCGATCAAGTAAATTCTCAAAGAAAATTAGATATTGAAAATAATAGAAAAAAACTGGTTGCTATAATTCAAACTATTAAGTTTTGCGGAAGGCAAATGATTGCTCTCAGAGGTCATAATGATTCTGGACGAGTAAGTCTTGAAGAACCTGACGAAAATGACGGAAATTTCCGATCATTGTTGAGATACCGAGCTAACAGCGGAGATAATCTTTCCAAGGACCAATTGATCAATGCTGGTGGAAAGACAATGTACACAAGTCCCGTCATTCAGAACGACATCATTAACACATTCGGTTCTTTGATTCAAACCAAAATTGTGGCTAAAGTTAGAAATTCTATCTTCTATTCCGTTTTAGCGGATGAAACCACCGATATAAGCCAAATAGAACAATTTTCACTTTGCATTCGCTATGTTGAGGATGAAACTCTTAAAATCAAAGAAGATTTCCTAACATTTGTTCCCGTTCATGATGTAACTGGTGCAGGTTTAGCGAAAACAGTACTAGAGACCTTGTCAAATTTAGGTCTTGACTTGAACAAATTGAGAGGCCAAGGATACGATGGTGCTGCCACTATGAGTGGCAAGTTCAGAGGAGTTCAAGCTGCTATCAGAGAAAAACTACCATTGGCCCTTTATACACATTTTCCAAAAAATGTTTTTCTACATTTCATTTCTCCTTATTATAAAGGTCGTATTCAAACAGAAATTTATTACGATAATGAGACGTTATTGATATATTATACATATTCTCAAATGTCTCATTGTTTGTAGCTCTATATTTCACCAGAAGATAAAGTTTTTTTCATCTGGTCACAGATCAGGAGTCAAATTGGACTCCCGTTTCAACATTTTTCACTCACTATGACCTACATACCCCAGCAGTCTGCGTCTGCTTACGAATACATAGACTAAAGCAGTCTTAACAGATCAGGGTTGTAAAGATATCGATGAGAGAAATGAATGATGGAATTTTGAGAAAAAATGTGCTGAGGGTAGGCGGCAAATGTGTAAGTAGTGGTGGAAATGAAATTTCAAATCTAGGTTTTTCATCCATCGTATGGCCCAGTTGTATTAGTATGGTACTGTCTCCATAATACGGGAAAAGATTCTGGAACAAAATGCACAAAAACTCCAGACCCTATCGTCAGTACTTTTCAATTTTTTTTTCTAAAATTGTAGTTAATCCAGTACCACGGGTATTTGCTCAATATTCCTGTTATTATTCATAGGTGAAATTAGCTATCTCTTCTTTTTATAAGGAATAAAGTAACGGATGCTTATTTCCACCCCATAATATAGCAAGAATATTGACAGGTCATTCTTAGTTAGCCTTCTGCGATTACATGAAATTACGGTTCAAAATAAATAAACAACTAGAAACTAGAATTTAAGTAAACTCTCCCTTTACGTGTTTTATCTCTCGGAAAGGGGTAAGGATTAGAAATTTTTTTATAGAAAAGACCCATCTTAATTTCAACGAGTAATCACCTCCTAAATTGTCAGCACGAATTGGAGGAACTGTATATAAAAAACTTACTCTGTGTTGGAAATGAACTATTCCTGAACGGGTGGACCAATTTGAATGATTTTTAGGTGTGTTCAATTGATTCAAGGATGTTCAGATTTCCAAAATAAGCTCCGGCAGATGAAAAAAAAAGCAGCAACATGAAAACCTATCTATGCTTATTTAACTGTTACAAAATGGCGAACACTGCTGGGCTAGATGAAAATATCAGATCGTTATTGTTGTCCAGCAACATGTTTAAAATTTGGTGATTACAGAAAAATTGGAAAAAACTTTATATTTTAAGGCAGTTCAAAATAATGACACAATAAAGATAATTCGTTGTTGTTATGCAGGGCATACACGCTACGGTAGACTGGAGAGGAAACTGTACAGGTATACCTGCGCAGGTCAGTCTCGTGTGTGGGGGACGTCCTGGTAAATCGGACTGGCCGTCTGTTGGTTAGTTATGACCCGCCGGTGGCCCACTATTAGACCCAGTCGAATCTCGAATTTGCTCCGACGACCTGTGCAGGCTTGACAGCATAAAGACACATCGCTCCGGTCGTGAATTGGCGCAGGCATGCTCTGCACAGTTTTTTCTCTCCGGTCTACCGTAGCATGTATGCCCTGCATTATGGGTGCTTTGCGGCACAGATACTATCACAAAATGAGGTAGCTCGCAGCGATGGCTTCACATGCAATAGCTGCTACTTTTGTTAGAGCGGACGACCATGTACCTTCGCTATTTAAATTTCCATCAAAATGCAAATCGACGAAACGTCAGCTTGAACATCGCCAATAATGGTGCTATGACGAAAATAACTTGGTATGAATGCACAACGGCATACCAGAGATCATTGGACGTACTTGAAGGATTTACGTAACAAACAGATCATTTTGTGGAGCCATGAGTCTATTGTCCGGGGATGTCGACACTTCCAGTTATTTCTATCAACTGTTACTGACGAATAACAATGTATGTTCAAAATAATCTGATTTGTAAATGACTTGTAAAGAAAATCCAATTAACGACTAACATGCGAGATTTTTTGTAACAAAACTGTGACTAGTTCTGTTTTTGAAGCAGTTACAGATACTAGATATGATAAAGTCTCAGTTGACATCTCGGCTTCCACTCCGCATTGGTCTTGTCTTTTCAACTACTAAACTGCGCTTCAGTTTGCCCAAACACATACATTATATAAAATTGATGCACAGCTAAATAACACCATGAAAATGTATTGCTGTTGTCAATAAACCAACTACCATGTGATGGCTAAGTATAAGAAGATCATGTACAATAGAAATTTACCCATCCATCAGTATATCGAAAACACCAATCATAAACGGCTTTGGTCTAGACAAAAAACGGCAAGGATGGCTGTGGAAAATTAGTTCAACATAATAAAACATTAAATGCTGTGCATCTCCACAAGCCACCAGGTTTCTTGATCTATACATATAGAGTTATACCGAAGATTTTCCCTGATAGAGACACAAAGGTCTCTATATTATTTATTATTACATTTATGTAAAGTGCGACACTGTAGTCACAAAAGAATAAGAACTTTCAGCTCTGTGGCTGCAACTTAGAGAGCGCTGGCTTTCTGACTTCTGGAATCATTCTCCCAATAGCAGTTCAACTATCGATGAAATACTGTTCGTAAGTGATATATTATCGATTTGTAGGATTCCAGCTCGTATTAAGGTGAAACTAACGATTGTATCTGGGTAAACGATAAAATCGATAATATATCCTTGAACGGGATTTCACATCGATAGTTGAGCTGCTATTGAGAGAATGATTCCAGAACTCAAAATGGCGCTCTTCTATGCGGTCACAGAGCTTCTGCAGCAGTCACAGCAGAGAAAAGTTCTTATTCTTCTGTGACTACAGTGTCGCGAATTTTACATTTATATTCATTATTTATTTATATTACAAGTGGATTAGATGTTCGTTTGTAACATTTGAAAATGCGTTCTATACTAATTTCTGTTCCTAATTGTGATGTGGAAGTTCTATATTCTAGTAAGTAAGGTTACATTTTGAAATTCTTCTCGATGTGTCTGATAGTCAAACAAAGTTATAAATAAATATTTTTCTGAATCCACTACTTCCTGAACATTCTGTATATATTGCTGAGCAGGAGTACCTTGAATAGCAGAATGAGCATTAAAACTCTAAAATTTAAGGAGCCTTACTGAGAGACGGTACGAAATCAAGTTGGGCTAGCTAGAATGTTATAGAGCGAGAGATAATATTTATTGCCATAAGCAAAGGACTATCAACAGTTTTCTGTCCCTAGTGAATGTCACAAAACTGAAAAGCTTGACTGAGCTTGTACACGGATCAATTCTCAGGGTATTCCCTGATGAAATTTTTCTTGGTGCCTTATTTTTAAAATATTAAATATATCAATTCAAAATAAACACTCGTATTCAAAATATAATCGTTAACTAAAACACCAAAATACACCATGAATATTGGTTAATTAGATTCTTCTTCGATTCTCCATTCTGAATATGTGTTAATTAATCCAATTCCAATTCAAAAGTATAGGTAATTATAATGATATTTATGACTGATAGGTGCCGAAATTGTAAACAATATCGGATGAGGAAATAAAATTGAACTCTTTATTGGTTAGATTCATAATTAGTTAAAGTCAAGGCATTTCATTTTTTTAATTTGAATTTAACCCTATACAAATATTGCGAATTGTCAATCAAACTTCAAAAATTTGAATTTTTTCAGATATCCATTGATTAAAATCGAACAAGTATGAAGATTATCGAAAGTACAAAAAGAAGTACAACTCTTAAGGTAAAAAACAAATTGGAAAATAATCTGCACTTATGCTTGAATGAATTTTAGACAATATTGCATGAATTTTAAACACATACTAATGCTAATTCAGCAAGATTTATCAAAATTTAAAAAGCACACTTCTATACACCATATATCTTCTCCTATTTCTGCTATGTGATGCTCTCTGTTGAGGCTGCTGTCCATCAAGGCACATTTGATCTCGAAGTTTTTTCAGATCTAGGTTTAGTGAGCTAATATTTGCAGTTCAATCACATCAGAAAAACTGAATTTCATAATAGTCTCAAAGCTATACTAAAGGAATTAAATTTTTGTGCGAAAGTGAAAAACACGAGAAGTAATGGAAAACGTCGCACCGCCTATAGAAAAGAATTAATGTTGTGTGATGAGCTGGAAATAAATGTCCGATTTATATGTTGTTCCGAGTAAGAACTTCTGAGGGGGATGAAAGAAACTTCAGCCGGCGAGGGTTAAAAGTATGATATATTCTGAGGATTCTCACGGTCGCAGTGAGCTGTGTGAGTATGTGGCTTCAGTGCATTTGCATGTCTTCACTTCTCTCAGGCATTGGTTTTGAAAATTTTCGAAAATTACATCCTGTGGTTTTAGCCATTATAAGCTACTTCTGACACGAAAATCTCCCTCGTGGAATGAGGTAATCACATACCTTACCACACAAAGAAGTATGCTAAAAAAAGTCCGTTCTTTACAGTCAACTCACATTTGCATGATTTTGCCTTAAAAGCTCGAAGATGAGGGGAATTGGCGAAATCACCCAAAAACTCTCCCAATTTCCACCTGAAGAGATAGTGTATCGAAATGAAGCTCATACCCAACAATCTTCATCGAATAATATCAGTCAAAATTCCAAACCATTTTCACATAATCCACTAAAATTTACCCAGAAACGTTATCGCTACCTCTCTGACGAAAAAGTATCTGGAAATTTGAAATAAAACCTCAAATATTCAACTTCTTCAATACTTATTGATTCTTCTATAAAATATGTCCCATTTGAAGCAATACACATGTGCCAATGTTTTTTCCAATCATTGAAACATTTTTATAGGTTCTTTTCAGGGATAGCCTGCAGCTCCCAAGTGCGAATTTTCGTTTATGGCGTCTATAGAGTAATGGTAGCTTCATTCTGAAGAAAAAATGTGACACGAAGCTTGTCGATGATACTTATCTAGTGATTGGTCTTCAAATCGTTAACAATCGGGGCTCGATGAGACGGTGCGTTATCCTCATGCAAAATCCACAAATTGTTTTGCCATAAATCAATGAACTACACCACGCGAATATTTTAACGCGAGGTTTATTCGGTTTCAAAAAGCTTGACAATGTTTGGAAATTTTTTATTTCCAGCTTTTTTTCGAAAGCTAATTTATCTTAAAAACAAAGAAGCAAGAACAATAAGAGATAGTGGTCATTGCCCAAATAATAATTCTACACGAGTTCCATCATCAAAATTTCTAGCAACATCCGTCGTTCAAGTTATGGGCATCTGAAATTCGGTTTCCTGAAATATCCAACTGAGCAATTTGTAACTACGAAGAGGTTTGAGTGAGGGTTTAAACGAATAGGTTTGCTGAATTTCGTGAAAATCGTCATATCTCAAATTTCAAAATAATTCCTAATTATTTTTCAACACTTGATACACTACTGGATGTCACCCACAAAATGCCAGATTTGAAATTTTGATGTCTACCGGGCTTGGAGCCGATGAGATCTGCTTGAGAAACAACGAAAAGCAGATGTCCCAACCATTTAGGCTGAAAACGTCAAGATTTCCAAAAGAAATTCTAGAGAATAATGATTCAACCTTAAGAGATCATACCTACTGAAGAAAAGCTTTTCAACAATGGTATCAATGATTCGAGTGATAGAACTGCATTTAAAAAGTTCATATATATAATTTGGAAAACAGAAGATTCAAATGTATAGAATAATTGTAATATCTTTCTTGCAAAGCGGTGAGGCTAATGAGCGAATAATTTAATAGTCTTCTTATTATATTTTTGTATTCTAATGTTTCTCATTTTGTTCTTTTAAAAGGAGACCTCTTATGTGATGAAATATAAACAGTGGTCAGTGGTGTTAAATCACCTATAGACATGAAAAATGTATAAGTTTATGCATTTTCGGGTAGTAGCAGGAATTAACTTCATCCACAAATCAGCATAGTACAAAGGATGTAAAAGTGAAGAAGTAAACATTTGTTAAGGAAAGCTAAAGTAATATTTTTAATTATGTCGACATATTGAATAGCAATATTTATCTATTTTGTATATATCCGAAGAATCGCCCATTACTCGCCACTGCTATTTTCCAGAATAACATTCAGTTTTAATTTAAACTCACTGCGGGGCATCCTTATCACAATACCCTCCTTTTTACCTTAGTCAATTCTGAAACAGAAAAAATTTTGAAAAGCTTTTGACAACTTTCGAATTAGACCTACGCTCATTTTGGCTTGAGACATTCATTCAAACAATCAATCGTTCTTGTGTTAACATAGGTTCTTCCATCTGAAGCACAGGTTGGTCGAAAATCAAAGGTTACAGGGCATGACTTAGAACCAAGACACTTTTTTATTTCTGGTTCGCTCTAATCTGTCAAATCCACTCAACCTCCTCGAATTAGTGGTTCTGATTGGGTTGCAAACCTCGGTTAAACCTCCAATCAAAACTAAAAAAATGAATTGAAATGTAATCAAAATTCATGAAGTAAGCACACAGAGTTGCTACAATATATATATATATATATATATACAGGGTAAAACCACGACGAACTGTGCATCGATCGATATCTCAGAAACTGAAAGTGGGAAAATTTTAAATTTTGGGAACTTGCCAGATGACTTGGGACCTATAGAGCTAAAGTATTTTCATCTATTGGGCACTTCCCGGGTTATACCGGAAATAGACCCCAAGTCGCTTATTTTAAATGTGGATACCCTATATATTTTCACATTTTTGGATTTTACTTAACATTCTAGGCAGATTTCATGTATCATGTCCCATCCCTGTGTCTGAGCAAGCTTTGACATATTCAGGTTTTTATGTCAAAAATTACGATTGCGAGCCCTACTTTAATTATCAATTGTTCTTATAAGGAAGCCATTTTTACTTACTTTGGGTTAGATGTCTTGTTGAAAAGGACTCATTTCAACAGATTTTGTATAATAATGGACAAATAATCATACAGTGTGTCTCAAAAAAAAAGATCTAGAATGAGATTGAGAAATCTGACAAAATCCTCGATTTTTCTCTAAATGGAAACTCCTCCATTTTTATTATTTTGTAGCATTAATCATCAAAAATGAAGGTAACTTTGTAAGAGGTTATCTATACTTCAAAATTTGGAAGTTTTCGAAATATTGCCAATTTAATATTTTCTATATGATTTTGTATTTAATGTGTAAACAATTAGATCTAGGATAGCCACGTTTATATTTGACATTTCAAATCATCGTAATGCCAGCCCGGTTAAATTATACAAACGAGGATTAATTAAACTTATTTATTATTTATGGACAATGAAAAGTTATTTCAAGAACCTGTGATACATTTGTTACCTGATATCCTCATAAACAAAAACCATTACCAAATACTGTTAAACAAATTATAGAAAACTTCAAGAATTTTGGATCCGTAAAGGTAAAAAATGTACAAAAGAAACCAGTTAAGTTGACAATGAAAATATTGAAATAGCAATTTTGGGATATCTAATTGTTTACACATTTAATACTAAAAATAATAAATAATAAAATTTGGGCTTCCAACTTTTCGCTAACTTTATGTACCCACAAACTACACTATTATTGGCCAAGTTATAGTAGATAGTAAAGTGATTTTAGTTTGAAATAAATCATTCCCACCGGCAAACAAGGTATCAGCTGTACTACATGTACATCCATTGTAAAAGCGTTTACGTTCCCATCGAAAGCTTCTTGCTTATCATTTTGTTTCTCTCTAATCAAGTTCTGCATTTTTTCATTCATATGAGACTGATATACTTCAACAACATCATTTTCCTGCTCAAAACTGAAACAACATTGGCTTTGTTTCATCTTTGTTAGGAAAACTTGTTTGCTCTTCGAAATGCTCTTCAAAAAACAAGTTTTCCAAGTTGATTTTGCTAGATCGGAAATACTGCAATGGCATCTTAGTCAGCTTTTTCGAAAATTCTCTTATCTCAGTCCCTCGATTATAATTTGACAGTTCAACTTTATTTTGAAATTTGGTTACAGTAGTGATGACGTTTTTGTTGTTTAATGAATAGTTTTAAACTGTTTTACCAATGTTGCAAGAAATACTCTGCGTTGCTTCCAGTCGAATATTGACCAGAACATAGTAAATAAATCTTGTTTCTACATCTTCAGTATAGGGAACATTTCCATTTTTGTTTGATTTCAGCACATTTTTCGGAATTGCATCGCTCTTTTTCATAATCCTGTCCTTTAAACTTTGGTAACTCGAGTAACGTGGTTTTTAGTGCAGGTATGAGCATGCGTATTTCTGCTAATATTCAGATATAAGTATTCTCATGGTCAAATGCACAAATTTTAGAGTATTACATTATCTCGAAATTGTCAAAAATGAGATGAGAGGTTTTGACTTTACTGCAATATTTGAAATAATTAGATATAAATTAATATAACGTTATTATAGTACTGTGTTGTATTGAAAAAATTAATTAATTCTTCTTCTAAATTAATCTATCAACTACTATTCATTGCATAGTTAGGAAACACCTGAATACAATTTGGGTTCGGACTACCTGAGTGAATTGCAAAGGTATATAATATGTAGCGTGTTTCAGTGGTTTCACATTGAAGAACATATGATTACTTTGTGGTGCAGGCAATATTTCTGTTGAAGATTGGCTGACGTGATGTATATGTAGTTATATTTGAAAATTTTCACTTCACTTACAATAAAACCAAAATTCAAATTGAATTGTACAAAAAGCTTGAATTTGCTGCATATTTTAACAATTCAACTGTATTTTAATTATTGAAGTAAAATAATCACATTCTATTACTACTTACCAATAGCAACTGCTAAGTATATTTTGAACATGTTTATATCAAACAACTTTACTTTTTAAAAAAGGATTTAAATCTGTAGATGAGCTTCAAAGTTGTTTCTGGTACTAAGGAAAATTTTCTATGATTGTATATCTCTTTATTTTGACTCATCAAATTAAATATATGACCTAGCATACTCATTGAAACAAGATAATCTTTCTACACTTCTCACTGTATGAATAATAAAATTGATAGTGTGAGATCTAACAGCCGACTACAGTGGAACTGTGAATCTTGGGTCTGATGTCTGATAAGGCGTATTTTATTAGCGGAAAATTTTCCAATTTCCTATATATGAAAGTGCCTTTTCATACTGTACATACCGCAGAAATTGAATACTTAGAACTTTCAGTATTGATCGCGTAATGTACAGTTTAAAAAATTCAAAACGCTACTTCCTTTAATCAGTTATTTTTCATTGAATTCTTATTGAGATTAAAATATACTTTTCTCAATGTTACAATTTTGCTTTAACTACATATGATTCATGTTGAATTGATCAAACGTCTGAGGGGCTACCTGCCATCATTTTTTGGTATTGTTCAAGAGAAATGCCTTATTTTGTGATTATCAGATTGCAGATCGTGGATGATTTCAAACCATTGAACTAATGCGTTATGCTAATGGAAATACTTTTTGTAGCTCACGAATAATTTCTTCTATTTAATTCAAAATAATTGCACTACGTTGATCCAATTCACGATTATCATCACCAATGAAATGAATGAAATCTATGATCAACATCAGGGTATGGCAATAACGAACCTGGAGTGATGATAAATCTGACCCTGAATCTGTAAATTGTATGCACCTTCAGGTAGATTTTTGAATCCCAATTTTTACAACTATCGAATATTAATTGATTCAGATATAAGCATGAGACAATTGAATTATTTATCTAAAAAAGTTATCTCCAATCTATTCTATAATAAAACTGAAGTAGCACCATCATTTGAAATACCAAATTGTGTTGTTGAATGTGACCCAAAAGAGCTTCAACGTTTGAAATGCTTCAAAACTAAATGAATGCAAATGTTTCGGGTGTAGTTTCATGATGGCAATCTCACTTTGCTATTAGTACAACATCTACCGGGCATTTCTCCTGAAAAAAATTAGCCGCAGCAAAAATGTGACATACTGCATTCGTCATTCCAATGTATCATCCGTACATACTGCGATCAATCGACTGTTGTAATTAAAAGCAGCATGCATCATTTCGGCTAAAACATCATGGCTTATTCTGGGATCGCTGTGCAAGATATAGTACAGGTTCAGAGTCAACAGATCTATTGGTCTCCATTACCCTCCTGCTGTGATTCATTAGCTTGTGCGTTTTTTCCGCAGTCTGTGACATGTCTGTGATCGTCTTAGTTTCATTCCGGGTTCCAAATCTGTTCCAGAATCATCAGAAACATGCGCATTTCATTGTTTGCGTTCCGGATTTCCCTGTCCATTTTCGAACCGAGAGTATTGGAGGTTCAAGTTACAATTGTGATTTTTTTCTATTATTTTCTGCCAATAGGTTCTGGGGCCATTTGCAGGATTTTGATGTAGAAACTGCCTTAGGATTTGGAGGAGTTAACCTGTTTGTTTTTAATTTGTAATTTGAAATGTTTAAATTTTTTCTGCCTCCATTAACAGAAATAAACAAATGTAACAGATATTCAAATTAAAATTTTGAATCTTGCATAAATTGGTACAAGTTAAATGATTATAAATTAATATTATCAAAGGTTTTCTGACGGTCGCTCAGTTCTTGGATATGTTGATAATAAATACATAAATGTTATAACTCAATGATATTCATAAATCTTTTGGTTTTCTTTTCCATTTGTGGCTTATATGGATCAAGAGAATTAAATTCAAATTTTCTGTTGTAACTGATTCAAATAGTTTTAGGAGTTTGCACATTTTGCCAAATGCCATGAGTTCGGGTTTTTTCTCTAAATCATTTTGGCCCAATTCTTCAAATTGTTTCGTTGAGCTGGTTTTTTTTTCAGTACAATCCAGTACAGTTCTAGTACAGACAGAATCGTTCCCTCATACTCAAGAGCAGGTACCTGTTTAGGAGCTTTTGCGGACTACAAATGCTACCAACCTTTGAACGACGATCACTTGAAAACGCAATTTGTGGTAAATTAGTAATTTTAAACAAAGAATAAATCAAGATTTCTCTTAAGTCAGAGTTCAATAAGTTGGAGAGTATAAACTGAAATATAAACTACTTCAGAATTCAGAGCAATCCTCTTACCCATACAGGTAAATTGTATGGTTAACTGAATTACCAATTTACTTTGCGGTTACTAATATGTTTTGAAAATATTTTCAGGTTGAGATCTCTGAATAACAGGTTTTTATTATCACATCATTGTATAAATTTATATTTCAGGTATAAAGATGCTTTCATCGGTAATACAACAAAATTAAATGCTACGAGAATCAGGAATACATGGAATCCAATGAACTGATTTCATGAGGCTGAATACAATGCAAAATTATTTATTGATCCTCTTTAGGCTGGCTCAGCACCAGGACAAAGATGGTAAATACAATAAAATAGAGCACAATTATGTATAGACTAATATTCACAATATAAAATTGATTCTAGGAAATATAGATTCAGTATCAGGATCAATCGAATTTTTAACACATTTCTGAGTTTCAAAGAAAACCAACTCTGATGACAGATCATTAGTGTACCCATACCGAAATAGAACAGCTATTAGTTCCACAATTTTTCCTTTATAAGGTAAACAAGTAACACCAAAAAGCTATTAGAATAATCAACAAGAAATATCATATAAACAAGAATTTACCTTCCGATGAAATAACTATAATGCAGTGCTCAAATTCAAACATTGATGCTAAGCTATATAAATTACCACAACAGATTCATATAAACACATACACAAACAAAAAAAGAATTCTCAGCACGTCCCCAGAGGTCTGGACGAAGTCAAACACTCATATGAGAAGCTAAAATTATTGCAGAGGATCAAAACGCAATCCTTTACTTCAGGTTGATATACCAATTGTTCAATCTAAAAATACATACAAACAATCAAGTTCCTTCAAAATCTATTACATTAGTGTTCGATCCTTTGTGTAATTTATCGAACAGATATATTTTACAACTATAAAGAAACTTTCCAATCAATTGAATTTCCTTAAGTACTCAAGCCATTTAAAACATACAATTCAAATTTAGGGTTGATCCCTTTGCTGTCTCATCGAGAGATAAATATTTAAAGCTTACATAAACTAACTGTACTTACATTTAGTATGACGAGTTTCCTACATAACATTGAAAATTATTTCTTATTTCCCCATTACCTGTACTAGCAATGAAATGAATGTTGAGATATCTTCAAACAATTTACTGTGATTGGTCAACCTTGAATATTTTTGTCAAGTAAAATAAACATTCTTTCAGCTGTAATCCAATTTTTGGAAAAAATAAGGTATACCCCAATAAACATATTTTATAATAGGAAACAACAATCCTTAACCTGCTAATCTGACTATACAAAAATTCTGTTTTTAATATAATAAATTGAGCATTTGTAACTTTTTAAAATTGATTGATTGAATAGGATTAACAAAAATAATAGTTATTTATAAAACAAGTTGAGTTAAATGAATGTTTATTCATGAGAAGAAAGTCTAACCCAATGAGCCCGTAGGGCGAGCAAGTTAATCTTCGACATTTGCTTTTTCTGCGTAATTTAATCAATCTCTACATTAGTAGTGAGAAAATCACAAGGTCGGAATAAATCTATTGATGCCAAAATATGCTTTGACTGTAAACAAAAACCTTCTTACAAGAGATCATTTCAATTGATATTGTCGTTTGAATATTACAGGTGAAAATGCCATCTGTGGTAATGCCAATATCATTTGCGTTACGTTGTTCAAGCCGACCTCCATTTCACTCGATTCTGGCTAGTGGCATTTTCTTCCATATAAAAATGAATCAAATTAAACAAATTAGCTACCCTGATAGTGGTGTATCAGTATTTATATATGTGCTTATATTTATATTTGGAAATATATATGACAGATTACGTCAATGTATATATAAAAGACATTGAATAATTATTAAATCCATTTGTTACAAAAAGAATCAAAACACCAGTATGTACACAATATATATTTATTAAATGTGGAGAAACATATACATAAATGTAATTTACTTCTACCGATCAAAACTCTGTAATGTTGGTCTAAATGCGTATGACAAATCTAAATGAAATGAATCCTGTAAACGAAATAAAAATATCGACAGCTCTAGAAACTGAGTAGTACACGCACTTTATATATAGTAATGGTTTGAACAATTCAAGACTCAGCTGTTTGTATGAATATGTACAATACTAAAAATAGAAAGCAATAATTTTCGCTGACGATTCATTCATGACATAGCTTATATGCTTGTAGGTATTGTCAACACTGAAAAAAAGTTTAAATTCTGACAGCACAATCCCTGTTTAAAAAAAAATTTAATTTTGCAACTTAATCACTATCTCAAAAACATTGTAGTAGTTTTACTACATACAATATATATAGTATTATAACAACATACAATGTGAAAAAATCAAAATATTCAAGGTTATTTGGTGTAAAATTTTATTTCTTGGTGAAAACTAATTGATTCAAAATCACGTTTTTCACTTTCTAAATAGATTAGGGATGAAATGACTCCTTTCAAAAAAGGTTCACCTTAACTCTTTCTTTCTTTAGATTTCTCTCAGATAGTTGCTAGTTCAAGCCTCGAATATCATATAAACAAAATTATGTGACGTGCTTCTGGGAATTTTTTCCAACCACTCTTGTATACGAAATTATGGGGATGACGTGTTAAAGATAATCTGTGTCCGCAATTCTACAGTCGAGTTCATATATATGAAAATTACAAAAACAAGTGACACATGAATGTGGAACCGTGAAATTTCACATGTCGAAATAACATTTCACATTATCTCATTTCAATACTCTTCTTACAGGAAGAGAAAGATTTGACAGACATGGAGGTTTCTCTACATCGCACAATGAAGTCTTCTCGGAGAAAAAGTGATTGTACTTCGACATCTCGAACAGACATTGCAGAGGGCTAGCAGTGCAACGAATGATCCGAAGTGAATGATGATGCTACACTGAGTGATCTGTCTTCCCACAGTGCCACCTCCGTATCAGTTCCAACTGAATTCGTGGGTGGCGATATCCATTTTTCTAGAAGCATTCCTAGGAGGATAGCTCTGCAAGAGCCCTCTGAAATAATACAGAGTTTGGAGAATTTGAACTCCGAAATCCAGGAAATCTGGGAGGTGTTGAGAAAGCAACAGCAGCAATCCGGAAATTTTGCTTGCTGGTAAGTTTAGATATCCGGATGGATTTGAGAGTCCGATAACTGCATTAAATCAATCATAGATTCCTTGAATTCAGAGCAGTACCTATTTCAGCATCAGTTTAAGATGACGATTAGTTCGTACGCAAAACAATATTAAGAAATACCTTTGAAATTTAATCGCAAACACCTACGGTGTGAAATATGGCTAGTTCGCTCTTTGTAGATTTTTCATAATAATCTTGTTAGGGAAACGATTCGACTGTATAAACATTATGCGTGCTTGTTTATAAAAATGTTTTCTTGGACTTTGGAAGAGTGGATACTAAAAACACCAGTCGTAATGAATATGAAAGTAATCAACAAAGCTTTATCTTTAAATTTAAAATACCCATTCACTGGTTTCCTTCTTCTTAAGCTCTTCAAGCCTGCTACTTTCTTCTTTTTGAAGTCTTATGAAAGGAAATTATCTTTCCTATCGAAAATCAATGGAAATTCATATATTTCAAGCAGTAATAACCCTTGTCTCTTGAAATACCCTATTTATTCGAAACCAAATTAAGAAAGAACCGTAACCAACCTGTAATGTCATAGAGATTATTATGTCACCTTCTTAAGGAGGAAGTCTATTATGGCACTCTTCAGAGGAAATATACGAAAATTTTGATGATTTTGACAATGTGTTAAACGTCGATAATCTTAATTTAATGAAATACTTTATAAACCAGGAAGCTTCATTTATGTAAACTCAAAGTATTACAGTAAGAACAGAAATGTTGGGCTAGATTTATGGTATATTACTTGAGGATCTTTCAGAAAAATGTAAAGCTGTTGTAATATTTATTTATTTATTTAACATAATTGAATGAATTGAATCTATAAGAATTGAATTAACAAAAGCAACAAATGAACACTAACCGAATCGGGGTAGTGAAGGGACTAAACCATGGTTACTATATTAGTCCGGCCAATTTAGACATTGAAAAGTACATGAATTACCAACAAGCAAAAAGTGAGTATAATTGTTCAAAACATATTTATAAACACTACCTAAAAGTACCCCATCATTCCCGGGTAAACTCTTTTCATTCAAGATCAGAGGTCAAAAAGGACAAAAAATGCGTTTTTCGCGATTTTCAGCAAAGTTTAATCATAAAAATTCCTCAGACTCAAATTTTAGATTACAAAATTATCTTTAAAACCTCCGTTTCTGAGAAATACCGATTAGCTCGTTTTTGGCGCCTATCATTTTGCCCAAATGTCTGTAATTTTGGAATATCGAGCCGAAAATGGTCTCAATCGATTGGGTTCGACTCCCTAATGAAAAATCCGTTGCGAAAGTTGAGTCTGTCTGGCCGTCCGGCCGGCCGTATCCTCTCTAGTATCCAAATAAAATCAATCCGTAAATGGACTGAATCGATTGGGTTTGACTTCCTGATGAAGAATCCAGGGTCAAACTTGGGTATGACCATCCGGCCAGCCATATACTCTCTATGTTCCGAAAGAGATGGGCTAAAGTTTCGTATTTACAGAGTATTTTAATAGTCCAAATATCTCAGTCAGGTTCGTTATTGGGCCAAATCATCTTCCGGAGTTATGAGCATATGAAGTTGAATTTTCTCAGTAACTCCAAGAATATCCATCGGATCAAGTTGTAACTTGCAAGATATTTGAAAGAGGTTGATGTAAATAGGCAAGGAAATTTTGTAAAAATCGACATGCTAGAAAAGTTTGAGAAAATTTCCAAAAAATGTTTTCAATACTTCATTTCTCATAATATAAAGGTCGTATTCAAACAAAAATTTATGCAATAATGGACGTTATTGATATCTTACATATTCTCAAATGTCATTGTCGTAGCTCTATTTCACCAGAAGATAAAGTTTTTTTTCATCTGTCACAGATCAGGAGTCAAATTGACCCCGTTTCAACATTTTCACTCACTATGACCTACATACCTCTAGCAGTCTATGTCAGTTTGAATACATGAACCAAGCAGTCTTAACAGATCAGGTTGCAAAATATCGAGGAGAGAAATGAATGATGGAATTTTGAAAAAATGTGCTGAAATTTGGCGGCAAATATTAGTAGTGGTGGAAGTAAATTTCAAATTCAGGTTTTTCATTCATCGTGGCGGTTGTATTAGTATAGCACTGTTCCATAATACGGGAAAAGATTCTGGAACAAATGCACAAAAACTCCAGACCCCACGTCAGTACTTTTCAATTTTTTTTCTAAAATTGTAGTTAATCCAGTACCACGGGCATTTGCTCAATATTCCTGTTACATTATTCAGGGGTGAAATTAGCTTACCCTTCTTTTTATATGAAATAAAGTAACGGATGCTTATTTCACCCCCATATAATATAGCAAGAATATTGATGAAATACCTCTAGTTAGCCTTCTGCGATTACATGAAATTACGGAAGTTCAAATTAAAAAAAAAAATAGAAACTGAATTTAAGTAAACCCCCCCCCCTTTACGTGTTTTATCTCGGAAAGGGGTATGACCAGGAAATTTTGTTATAGAAAAGACCCATCTTAATTTCAAACGAGTAATCACCTCCTAAATTGTCACACGAATTGAGGAACTGTATATAAAAACTTACCTGTGTTGAAAATGAACTATTCCTGAACGGGTGGACCAATTTGAATGATTTTTTAGGTGTGTTCAATTGGATTCAAGGATGTTCAGATTTCCAAATAAGCCCGGCAGATGGCGCAGCAACATGTGGAAACCTATCTATGCTTATTTAACTGTTACAAAATGGCGAACACGCTGGGCTAGATGAAAATATCAGATCGTTATTGTCCAGCAAATGTTTAAAATTTGGTGATTACAGAAAAATTGGGAAAAAACTTTATATTTTAAGACAGTTCAAATAATGACACAATAAAGATAATTCGTTGTTGTTATGCAGGGCATACACGCTACGGTAGACCGGAGAGGAAACTGTACAGGTATACCTGCGCAGGTCAGTCTCGTGTGTGGGGACGTCCCGGTAAATCGGACGGGTCGTCTGTTGGTTAGCAGCGACCTTGCGGTCCACTAGACCTAGTCGAATCTCGAATTTGCTCCGACGACCTGTGCAGGCTTGAAAAAGCAAGACACACACGCTCCGGTCGAACTGCGCAGGTATACCTGTACAGTTTTTCTCTCCGGTCTACCGTAGCATGTATGCCCTGCATTATGGGTGCTTGGCACAGATACTATCACAAAATGAGGTAGCCCCAGCGATGGCTTCACATGCAATAGCTGCTACTTTGTTAGAAAGCGGACGACCATGTACCTTCGTTATTTAAATTTCCATCAAAAATGCAAATCGACGAAACGTCAGCTTGGAACATCGCCAATAATGGTGCTATGACGAAAATAACTTGGTATGAATGCACAACGGCATACCAGAGATCATTGGACGTACTTCTGAAGGATTTACGTAACAAACAGATCATTTTTGTGGAGCCGGGGATGTCGACACTTCCAGTTATTTCTCTATCAACTGTTACTGACGAATAACACGTATGTCTAAAATAATCTGATTTGTAACGACTTGTAAAGAAAATCCAATTAACGACTAACATGCGAGATTTTTTGTAACAAAATCAGACTAGTTCTGTTTTTGAAGCAGTTGCTAGATACTAGATATGATAAAGTCTCAGTTGACATCTCGGCTTCCACTCCGCATTGGTCTTGTCTTTTCAACTACTAAACTGCGCTTCAGTTTGCCCAAACACATACATTATATAAAATTGATGCACAGCTAAATAACACCATGAAAATGATTGCTGTTGTCAACAAACCAACTACCATGTGATGGCTAAGTATAAGAAGATCATGTACAATAGAAATTTACCCATCCATCAGTATATCGAAAACACCAATCATAAACGGCTTTGGTCTAGACAAAAACGGCAAGGATGGCTGTGGAAAATTAGTTCAACACAATAAAACATTAAAATGCCGTGCATCTCCCACAAGCCACCAGGTTTCGATCTATACATATAGAGTTATACCGGAAGACTTCCTGATAGAGACACAAAGGTCTCTATATTATTTATTATTACATTTATGTAAAGTGCGACACTGTAGTCACAAAAGAATAAGAACTTTCTCTACTCTGTGGCCGCACTTAGAGAGCGCCATTTCGACTTCTGGAATCATTCTCTCAATAGCAGTTCAACTATCGATGTGAAATACCGTTCGTAAGGATATATTATCGATTTGTAGGATTCCAGCTCGTATTAAGGAAACTAACGATTGTATCTGTAAACGATAAAATCGATAATATATCCTTACGAACGGGATTTCACATCGATAGTTGAACTGCTATTGAGAGAATGATTCCAGAACTCAAAATGGCGCTCTCTAAGTGCGGTCACAGAGCTTCTGTGCAGTCACAGAGTAGAGAAAGTTCTTATTCTTCTGTGACTACAGTGTCGCACTTTACATTTATATTCATTATTTATTTATATTACATAAGTGGATTAGATGTTCGTTTGTAACATTTGAAAATGCGTTCTATACTAATTTCTGTTCTAATTGTGATGAAGTTCTATATTCTAGTGTTGTGTTACATTTTTGAAATTCTCTTTCGATGTGTCTGATAGTCAAACAAAGAATAAATAAATATTTTTTCTGAATCCACTACTTCCTGAACATTCTGTATATATTGCTGAGCAGGAGTACCGAATAGCAGAATGAGCATTAAAACTCTAAAAATTTAAGGAGCCTACTGTGAGACGGTACGAAGTTCGCTGGGCTAGCTAGAATGTTATAGAGCGAGAGATAATATTTATTGCCATAAGCAAAGGACTATCAACAGTTTTTCTGTCCCTAGAATGTCACAAAACTGAAAAGCTTGACTGAGCTTGTACACGGATCAATTTCTCAGGGTATTCCCTGATGAAATTTTTCTTGGTGCCTTATTTTTAAAATATTAAACATATCAATTCAAAATAAACACTCGTATTCAAAATATAATCGTTAACTAAAACACCAAAAATACACCATGAATATTGGTTAATTAGATTCTTCTTCGATTCTCCATTCTGAATATGTGTTAATTAATCCAATTCCAATTCAAAAAGTATAGGTACCTATAATGATATTTATGACCCGATAGGTGCCGAAATTGTAAACAATATCGGATGAGGAAATAAAATTGAACTCTTTATTGGTTAGATTCATAATTAGTTAAAGTCAAGGCATTTCATTTTTTTTAATTTGAATTTAACCCTATACAAATATTGCGAATTCGTCAATCAAACTTCAAAAATTTGAATTTTTCAGATATCCATTGATTAAAATCGAACAAGTATGAAGATTATCGAAAGTACAAAAAGAAGTACAACTCTTAAGGTAAAACAAATTGGAAAAATAACTGCACTTATGCTTGAATGAATTTCAGACAATATTGCATGAATTTTAAACACATACTATGCTAATTCAGCAAGATTTATCAAAATTTAAAAGCACACTTCTATACACCATATATCTTCTCCTATTTCTGCTATGTGATGTCTCTGTTGAGGCTGCTGTCCATCAAGGCACATTTGATCTCGAAGTTTTTCAGATCTAGGTTTAGTGGGAGCTAATATTTGCAGTTCAATCACATCAGAAAAACTGAATTTCATAATAGTCTCAAAGCTATACTAAAGGAATTAAATTTTGTGCGAAAGTGAAAAAAAACACGAGAAGTAATGGAAAACGTCGCACCGCCTATAGAAAAGAATTAATGTTGTGTGATGAGCTGAAATAAATGTCCGATTTATATGTTGTTCCGAGTAAGAACTTCTGAGGGGGATGAAAGAAACTTCAGCCGGCGAGGGTTAAAAGTATGATATATTCTGAGGATTCTCGCGGTCGCAGTGAGCTGTGTGGAGTATGTGGCTTCAGTGCATTTGCATGTCTTCACTTCTCAGGCATTGGTTTTGAAAAATTTTCGAAAATTACATCCTGTGGTTTTAGCCATTATAAGCTACTTCTGACACGAAAATCTCCCTCGTGGAATGAGGTAATCACATACTCTTACCACACAAAGAAGTATGCTAAAAAAAGTCCGTTCTTTACAGTCAACTCACATTTGCATGATTTTGCCTAAAAGCTCGAAGATGAGGGAATTGGCGAAATCACCCGTAAACTCTCCCAATTTCCACCTGAAGAGATAGTGTATCGAAATGAAGCTCATACCCAACAATCTTCATCGAATAATATCAGTCAAAATTCCAAACCATTTTCACATAATCCACTAAAAATTTACCCAGAAACGTTATCGCTACCTCTCTGACGAAAAAGTATCTGGAAATTTGAAATAAAACCCCAAATATTCAACTTCTTCAATACTTATTGATTCTTCTATAAAATATGTCCCATTTGAAGCGATACACATGTGCCAACGTTTTTTCCAATCATTGAAACATTTTTATAGGTTCTTTCAGGGATAGCCTGCAGCTCCTGCGAATTTTCGTTTATGGCGTCTATAGAGTAATGGTAGCTTCATTCTGAAGAAAAAATGTGACACGAAGCTTGTCGATGATACTTATCTAGTGATTGGTCTTCAAATCGTTAACAATCGGGGCTCGATGAGACGGTGCGTTATCATCATGCAAAATCCACAAATTGTTTTGCCATAAATCCGGCGAATATTTTAACGCAAACGTCTGAAAACAGGTAAATAGAAGTTCTTATTGACCTAACGAATTCATGATGAACCACACTACCAATATCGAAGAAAGCAATAAGCATCGTCTTGATTTTCGAACGATTTTTGCGAGGTTTATTCGGTTTCAAAAAAGCTGACAATGTTTGGAAATTTTTTATTTCCAGCTTTTTCGAAAGCTAATTTATCTTAAAAACAAAGAAGCAAGAACAATAAGAGATAGTGGTCATTGCCCAAATAATAATTCTACACGAGTTCCATCATCAAAAATTTCTAGCAACATCCGTCGTTCAAGTTATGGGCATCTGAAATTCGGTTTCCTGAAATATCCAACTGAGCAATTTGTAACTACGAAGAGGTTTGAGTGAGGTTTAAACGAATAGGTTTGCTGAATTTCGTGAAAATCGTCATACTGTAAATTTCAAAATAATTCCTAATTATTTTTCAACACTTGATACACTACTGGATGTCACCCACAAAATGCCAGATTTGAAATTTTGATGTCTACCGGGCTTGAGCCGATGAGATCTGCTTGAGAAACAACGAAAAGCAGATGTCCCAACCATTTAGGCTGAAAACGTCAAGATTTCCAAAAAGAAATTCTAGAGAATAATGATTCAACCTTTAAGAGATCATACCTACTGAAGAAAAAGCTTTTCAACAATGGTATCAATGATTCGAGTGATAGAACTGCATTTAAAAAAGTTCATATATATAATTTGGAAAACAGAAGATTCAAATGTATAGAATAATTGTAATATCTTCTTGCAAAGCGGTGAGGCTACTGAGCGAATAATTTAATAGTCTTCTTATTATATTTTTGTATTCTAATGTTTCTCATTTTGTTCTTTAAAAGGAGACCTCTTATGTGATGAACATAAACAGTGGTCAGTGGTGTTAAATCACCTATAGACATGAAAATGTATAAGTTTATGCATTTTCGGGTAGTAGTAGGAATTAACTTCATCCACAAATCAGCATAGTACAAAGGATGTAAAAGTGAAGAAGTAAACATTTGTTAAGGAAAGCTAAAGTAATATTTTTTAATTATGTCGACATATTGAATAGCAATATTTATCTATTTTGTATATATCCGAAGAATCGCCCATTACTCGCTACTGCTATTTTCCAGAATAACATTCAGTTTTTTAATTTAAACTGCCTGCGGGGCATCCTTATCACAATACCCTCCTTTTACCTTAGTCAATTCTGAAACAGAAAAAATTTTGAAAAGCTTTCTTGACAACTTTCGAATTAGACCTACGCTCATTTGGCTTGAGACATTCATTCAAACAATCAATCGTTCTTGTGTTAACATAGGTTCTTCCATCTGAAGCACAGGTTGGTCGAAAATCAAAGGTTACAGGGCATGACTTAGAACCAAGACACTTTTTTATTTCTGGTTCGCTCAATCTGTCAAATCCACTCAACCTCCCTCGAATTAGTGGTTCTGATTGGGTTAAAACCTCGGTTAAACCTCCAATCAAAACTAAAAAAAAATGAATTGAAATGTAATCAAAATTTATGAAGTAAGCACACAGAGTTGCCACAATATATATATATATATATATATACAGGGTAAACCACGACGAACTGCATCGATCGATATCTCAGAAACTGAAAGTGGGAAAAATTTTAAATTTTGGGAACTTGCCAGATGACTTGGGACCTATAGAGCTAAAGTATTTTCATCTATTGGGCACTTCCGGTTATACCGGAAATAGACCCCAAGTCGCTTATTTTAAATGGGATACCCTATATATTTTCACATTTTTGGATTTTACTTAACATTCTAGGCAGATTTCATGTATCATGTCCTATCCCTAAGTCTGAGCGTTTTTGACATATTCAGGTTTTTATGTCAAAAATTACGATTGCGAGCCCTAATTTAATTATCAATTGTTCCTATAAGGAAGCCATTTTTACTTACTTTGGGTTAGATGTCTTGTTGAAAAGGACCTACTTCAATAGATTTTGTATAATACTTGGACAAATAATCATACAGTGTGTTCAAAAAAAAAGATCTAGAATGAGATTGAGAAAACTGACAAAACTCGATTTTTTCAAATGGAAACCCCCCATTTTTATTATTTTGTAGCATTAATCATCAAAAATGAAGGTAACTTTGTATGAGGTTATCTATACCTAAAATTTGAAGTTTTCGAAATATTGCCAATTTAATATTTTTCTATGGCGATTTTGCATTTAATGTGTAAACAATTAGATCTAGGATAGCCACGTTTATATTTGACATTTCAAATCATCGTAATGCCAGCCCGGTTAAATTATACAAACGAGGATTAATTAAACTTATTTATTATTTATGGACAATGTGAAAAAGTTATTTCAAGAACCTGTGATACATTTGCTACCCGATATCCTCATAAACAAAAACCATCACCAAATACTGTTAAACAAATTATAGAAAACTTCAAGAATTTTGGATCCGTAAAGGCAAAAATGTACAAAAAGAAACCAGTTGTTGACAATGAAAATATTGAAATAGCAATTTTGGGATATCTAATTGTTTACACATTTAATAAAAAATAATAAATAATAAAATTTGGGCTTCCAACTTTTCGCTAACTTTGCGTACCCACAAACTACACTATTATTGGCCAAGTTATAGTAGATAGTAAAGTGATTTTAGTTTGAAATAAATCATTCCCACCGGCAAACAAGGTATCAGCTGTACTACATGTACATCCATTGTAAAAGCGTTTACGTTCCCATCGAAAGCTTCTTGCTTATCATTTTGTTTCTCTAATCAAGTTCTGCATTTTTTCATTCATATGAGACTGATATACTTCAACAACATCATTTTCCTGCTCAAAACTGAAACAACATTGGCTTTGCTCATCTTTGTTAGGAAAACTTGTTTGCTCTTCGAAATGCTCTTCAAAAATGTTTTCCAAGTTGATTTTGCTAGATCGGAAATACTGCAATGGCATCTTAGTCAGCTTTTCGAAAAATTCTCTTATCTCAGTCCCTCGATTATAATTTGACAGTTCAACTTTATTTTGAAATTTGGTTACAGTAGTGATGACGTTTTGTTGTTTAATGAATAGTTTTAAACTGTTTTACCAATGTTGCAAGAAATACTCTGCGTTGCTTCCAGTCGAATATTGACCAGAACATAGTAAATAAATCTTGTTTCACATCTTCAGTATAGGGAACATTTCCATTTTTGCTTCGATTTAGCACATTTTTCGGAATTGCATCGCTCTTTCATAATCCTGTCCTTTAAACTTTGCAACTCGAGTAACGTGGTTTTAGCAGGTATGAGCATGCGTATTTCTGCTAATATTCAGATATAAGTATTCTCATGGTCACCGCACAAATTTTAGAGTACACATTATCTCGAAATTGTCAAAAATGAGATGAGAGGTTTTGACTTTACTGCAATATTTGAAATAATTAGATATAAATTAATATAACGTTATTATAGTACTGTTGTATTGAAAAATTAATTAATTCTTCTTCGAAATTAATCTATCAACTACCATTCATTGCATAGTTAGAAACACCTGAATACAATTTGGGTTCGGACTACCTGAGTGAATTGCAAAGGTATATAATATGTAGCGTGTTTCAGTGGTTTCACATTGAAGAACATATGATTACTTTGTGGTGCAGGCAATATTTCTGTTGAAGATTGGCTGACGTGATGTATATGTAGTTATATTTGAAAATTTTCACTTCACTTCTTACAAATAAAAACCAAAATTCAAATTGAATTGTACAAAAGCTTGAATTCCGTTGCATATTTTAACACCAACTGTATTTTAATTATTGAAGTAAAATAATCACATTCTATTACTACTTACCAATAGCAACTGCTAAGTATATTTTGAACATGTTTATATCAAACAACTTTACTTTTTAAAAAAGGATTTAGTCTGTAGATGAGCTCAAAGTTGCTCTTGGTACCAAGGAAAATTTTCTGCGATTGTATATCTCTTTATTTTGACCTCATCAAATTAAATATATGACCTAGCATACTCATTGAAACAAGATAATCTTTCTACACTTCTCACCGTATGAATAATAAAATTGATAGTGGAGATCTAACAGCCGACTACAGTGGAATCAGAATCTTGGGTCTGATGTCTGATAAGGCGTATTTTATTAGCGGAAAAATTTTCCAATTTCTATATGAAAGTGCCTTTTCATACTGTACATACCGCAGAAATTGAATACTTAGAACTTTCAGTATTGATCTGCGTACACAGTTTAAAAAATTCAAACGCTACTTCCTTAATCAGTTATTTTTCATTGAATTCTTATTGAGATTAAAATATACTTTTCTCAATGTTACAATTCTTGTTTAACTACATATGATTCATGTTGAATTGATCAAACGTCTGAGGGGCTACCTGCCATCATTTTTTGGTATTGTTCAAGAGAAAATGCCTTATTTTGTGATTATCAGATTGCAGATCGTGGATGATTTCAAACCATTGAACTAATGCGTTATGCTAATGGAAATACCTTTGTAGCTCACGAATAATTTCTTCTATTTAATTCAAAACAATTGCACTACGTTGATCCAATTCACGATTATCATCACCAATGAAATGAATGAAATCTATGATCAACATCAGGGTATGGCAATAACGAACCGGAGTGATGATAAATCTGACCCTGAATCTGTAAATTGTATGCAATTTCAGGTAGATTTTGAATCCCAATTTTTACAACTATCGAATATTAATTGATTCAGATATAAGCATGAGACAATTGAATTATTTATCTAAAAAGTTATCTCCAATCTATTCTATAATAAAACTGAAGTAGCACCATCATTTGAAATACCAAATTGTGTTGTTGAATGTGACCCAAAAAGAGCTTCAACGTTTGAAATGCTTCAAAACTAAATGAATGCAATGTTTCGGGTGTAGTTTCTCATGATGGCAATCTCACTTTGCTATTAGTACAACATCTACCGGGCATTTCTCCTGAAAAATTAGCCGCAGCAAAATGTGGACATACTGCATTCGTCATTCCAATGTATCATCCGTACATACTGCGATCAATCGACTGTTGTAATTAAAAGCAGCATGCATCATTTCGGCTAAAACATCATGGCTTATTCGGGATCGCCGTGCAAGATATAGTACAGGTTCAGAGTCAACAGATCTATTGCCTCCATTACCCTCCTGCTGTGATTCATTAGCTTGTGCGTTTTTTTCCGCAGTCTGTGACATGTCTGTGATCGTCTTAGCTTCATTCGGGTTCCAAATCTGTTCCAGAATCATCAGGAACATGCGCATTTCATTGTTTGGTGTTCCGGATTTCCCTGTCCATTTTCGAACCGAGTAGTCTGAGGTTCGGGTTACACCAGGATTTTTTTCTATTATTTTCTGAAGGTTCTGGGGCCATTTCAGGATTTTGATGTAGAACCGCCTTAGGATTTGAGGAGTTAACCTGTTTGTTTCTTAATTTGTAATTTGAAATGTTTAAATTTTTTCTGCCTCCATTAACAGAAATAAACAAATGTAACAGATATTCAAATTAAAATTTTGAATCTTGCATAAATTGGTATCAAGTTAAATGATTATAAATTAATATTATCAAAGGTTTTCAGGACGGTCGCTCAGTTCTTGGATATGTTGATAATAAATACATAAATGTTATAACTCAATGATATTCATAAATCTTTTTGGTTTTCTTTCCATTTGTGGCTTATATGATCAAGAGAATTAAATTCAAATTTTCTGTTGTAACTGATTCAAATAGTTTTAGGAGTTTGCACATTTTGCCAAATGCCATGAGTTCGGGTTTTTCTCTAATCATTTTTGGCCCAATTCTTCAAATTGTTTCGTTGAGCCGGTTTTTTCAGTACAATCCAGTACAGTTCTAGTACAGACAGAATCGTTCCCTACTCAAGAGCAGGTACCTGTTTAGGAGCTTTTGCGGACTACAAATGCTACCAACCTTTGAACGACGATCACTTGAAAACGCAATTTGTGGTAAATTAGTAATTTTAAACAAAGAATAAATCAAGATTTCTCTTTAAGTCAGAGTTCAATAAGTTGAGAGTATAAACTGAAATATAAACTACTTCAGAATTCAGAGCAATCCCTTACCCATACAGGTAAATTGTATGGTTAACTGAATTACCAATTTTACTTTGCGGTTACTAATATGTTTTGAAAATATTTTCAGGTTGAGATCTCTGAATAACAGGTTTTTATTATCACATCATTGTATAAATTTATATTTCAGGTATAAAGATAAAGCTTTTCATCGGTAATACAACAAATTTAAATGCTACGAGAATCAGGAATACATGTGAATCCAATGAACTGATTTCATGAGGCCGAATACAATGCAAAATTATTTATTGATCCTTTAGGCTGGCTCAGCAATTCAGGACAAAAGATGGTAAATACAATAAAATAGAGCACAATTATGTATAGACTAATATTCACAATATAAAATTGATTCTAGGAAATATAGATTCAGTATCAGGATCAATCGAATTTTTAACACATTTCTGAGTTTCAAAGAAAACCAACTCTGTGATGACAGATCATTAGTGTACCCATACCGAAATAGAACAGCTATTAGTTCCACAATTTTTCCTTTATAAGGTAAACAAGTAACACCAAAAAGCTATTAGAATAATCAACAAGAAATATCATATAAACAAGAATTTACCTTCCGATGAAATAACTATAATGCAGTGCTCAAATTCAAATACTGATGCCAAGCTATATAAATTACCACAACAGATTCATATAAACACATACACGAACAAACAAGAATTTTCAGCACGTCCCTAGAGGTCTGGACGAAGTCAAACACTCATATGAGAAGCTAAAATTATTGCAGAGGATCAAACGCAATCCCTTTACCAGGTTGATATACCAATTGTTCAATCTAAAAAATACATACAAACAATCAGTTCCTTCAAAATCTATTACATTAGTGTTCGATCCCTTGTGTAATTTATCGAACAGATATATTTGCTAACCATAAAGAAACTTTCCAATCAATTGAATTTCCTTAAGTACTCAAGCCATTTAAAACATACAATTCAAATTCAGGGTTGATCCCTTTTGTTGTTCATCGAAGAGATAAATATTTAAAGCTTACAAACTAACTGTACTTTACATTTAGTATGACGAGTTTCCACATAACATTGAAAATTATTTCTTATTTCCATTACCTGTACTAGCACGAAATGAATGTTGAGATATCTTCAAACAATTTACTGTGATTGTCAACCTTGAATATTTTTGTCAAGTAAAATAAACATTCTTCAGCTGTGAATCCAATTTTTGAAAATAAGGTATACCCCAATAAACATATTTTATAATAGGAAACAACAATCCTTAACCTGCTAATCTGACTATACAAAATTCTGTTTTAATATAATAAATTGAGCATTTGTAACTTTTAAATTGATTGATTGAATAGGATTAACAAAAATAATAGTTATTTATAAAACAAGTGAGTTAAATGAATGTTTATTCATGAGAAGAAAGTCTAACCCACGAGCCCGTAGGGCGAGTGGGTTAATTTCTTCGACATTTGTTTTTCATGTAATTTAATCAATCTCTACATTAGTAGTGAGAAAACTACAATGGAATAAATCTATTGATGCCAAAATATGCTTGACTGTAAACAAAAACCTTCTACAAGAGATCATTTCAATTGATATTGTCGTTTGAATATTACAGGTGAAAATGCCATCTGTGGTAATGCCACATCATTTGCGTTACGCGTTCGCCGACCTATTTCACTCATCTGGCTAGTGGCATTTTCTTCCATATAAAAAAATGAATCAAATTAAAAACAAATTGCTACCCTGATAGTGGTGTATCAGTATTTATATATGTGCTTATATTTATATTTGGAAATATATATGACAGATTACGTCAATGTATATAAAAAGACATTGAATAATTCATTTTTAAATCCATTTGTTACAAAAGAATAAAACACCAGTATGTACACAATATATATTTATTGAAATGGAGAAACATATACATAAATGTAATTTACTTCTACCGATCAAAACTCAATGTTGGTCTAAATGCGTATGACAATCTAAATGAAATGAATCCTGTAAACGAAATAAAATATCGACAGCTCGCTAAAAACTGAGAAAAGTACACGCACTTTTATATATAGTACGTTTGAACAATTCAAGACTAGCCGTTTGTATGAATATGTACAATACTAAAAATAGAAAGCAATAATTTTCGCTGACGATTCATTCATGACATAGCTATATGCTTGTAGGTATTGTCAACACTGAAAAAAGTTTAAATATGACAGCACAATCCCCGTTTAAAAAAAAATTAAATTTTGCAACTTAATCACCATCTCAAAAACATTATAGTAGTTTTACTACATACAATATATATAGTATTATAACAACATACAATGTGAAAAAATCAAAATATTCAAGGTTATTTGGGTTAAAAATTTTATTTTTGGTGAAAACTGTTCATCAAAATCACGTTTTCACTTTCTGAATAGATTTGATGAAAGACCTTTCAAAAGGTTCACCCAACCTTTCTTCTTTATATTTCTCTCAGATAGTTGCTAGTTCAAGCCTCGAATATCATATAAACAAAATTATGTGACGTGCTTCCGGAATTTCTTTCCAACCACTCTTGTATACGAAATTATGGGGATGACACGTTAAAGATAATCTGGGGTAATTCTACAGTCGAGTTCATATAAGGAAAGTTACAAAACAATGATTATGAATGGAACCATGAAATTTCACATGTCGAAATAACATTTCCATATCTCATTTCAATACTTTCTTTACAGGAAGAGAAAGATTTGACAGACATGGAGGTATCTCTGCATCGCACACGAAGTCTTCTCGGAGAAAAAGTGATTAGACTTCGACATCTCGAACAGACATTGCAGAGGGCCACAGTAACGAACGATCCGAAGTACGATGATGCTACACTGAGTGATCTGTCTTCCCACAGTGCCAGTTCGGGTATCAGTTCCACCGAATTCGTGGGTGGCGATATCCATTTTTCTAGAAGCATTCCCAGGGAGGATAGCCTGCAAGAGCCCTCTGAAATAATACAGAGTTTGGAGAATTTGAACTCCGAAATCCAGGAAATCTGGGAGGTGTTGAGAAAGCAACAGCAGCAATCCGGAAATTTTGCTGCTGGTAAGTTTAGATATCCGGATGGATTTGAGAGTCCGATAACTGCATTAAATCAATCATAGATTCCTGAATTGTGAGCAGTACCTATTTCTCAGTTTAAGATGACGATTAGTTCGTACGCAAAACAAATTTAAGAACACCTTGAAATTTAATCGCAACACCTACTATGAAATATAATAGTTCGCTCTTTGTAGATTTTTCATAATCCCTCTTGTTAGGGAAACGATTCGGACTGTATAAAATTATGCGTGCTTGTCATAAAATGTTTTCTTGGACTTTGGAAGAGTGATACTAAAACACCAGTCGTAATGAATATGAAAGAATCAACAAAGCTTTATCTTAAATTTAAAATACCCATTCACCGGTTTTCTTAAGCTCTTCAAGCCCATACTTTCTTCTTTTGAAGTCTTATGAAAGGAAATTATCTTCCTATCGAAAATCAATGGAAATTCATATATTTCAAGCAGTAACCTCTTGTCTTTGAAATACCCTATTTATTCGAAACCAAATTAAGAAAGAACCGCAACTAAATCTTATCGTCATAGAGATTATTACAGTCACCTTCTTAAGGAGGAAGTCTATTATGGCACTCTTCAGAGGAAATATACGAAAAATTTTTGATGATTTTGACAATGTGTTAAACGTCGATAATCTTACTCTAATGAAATACTTTTTATGTTCGGAAGTTTCATTTATGTGAAACTCAAAAATTATTACAGTAAGAACAGAAATGTTGGGCTAGATTTATGGTATATTATGAGGATCTTTCAGGAAAATGTAAGCTGTTTATATGAAAATATTTATTTATTTATTTAACATACAATATGTACAACAATTTACAGATGTATGCATATAGGTACGGGAAACCCTCACAATTGAAAAATTCACCTTTAATCAGACAAACCAAAAAAAAATTTCACCCAATTCAAACAAACAACGAGTAAACCACTTGTATGCTACGTTAGATAGACCCTATTCTAAGCTTAAATGTCCGCAGTGAAACAGAAAACGGATCACAATATCCCGAAAACTCGTTCATCAAGCAAAGGCAACGATGCAAGACCGAATTGATTGCACAATTCGTGGATCTAGTCCAAATTCGAAACAGAGGCATGTCTCTTGTAATCCTCGATGGGATATTAAATGGAATTCTGGCCAACAATTCAGAGCTCTGTACTAGACCGTGTATAAGTTTGTATTTCAGACAAGCATCGAATACCATTCTACGATTGTCTAGAGTATAAAGACCAAACAAAACATTCAGGTTACAGCCATGAGCTTGTCGTGATCTGAAAGCCAGATATCGCAAAATTTTTTTCTGCACTCTCTCGATCAAGTACACATCGCACCTATAAAAGGGAGACCAAATACAGGAGGCATACTACAAGTTGGGCCTTTCTAAGGAACATAACAACAATCGCGCAGTTTGATCACCAAAACTCACAGAGTTCCGCATCACGAAACCCATCATTTTACACGCTTTGGACGATATATCCTCAATAGGTTCCTTGAAATCAAGATTGCTATCCAAAATCACTCCCAAATCACGAACGCTGTACACTCTTTTAAGGCTCTTTTATTGATTCTATAATCAAAATCTAATGCAGATCTAGATTTATGAAATGAAATAATCTGGCATTCATCAATATTTTGTTACACTGATCTTCAATTAGAAGAAACGGGGTAATTCTTTTTCACTTTATTATATTTAAAAAAATTACCAAAAGAATTCGAACAGCACAACTGAGTTGGAGTGTATCACAATTCATTTCACTTGTTGAAACTCAATTTTTTGAAAATTTCTTGGGCCGGCCCATTTCGTTCATTTTGTGAAAAATTAAAAAAACTACATGGAATAAAGAACAAGTTCAAACTGCACAATTCAGCCTAACAAAAAAATTTCGAAAATTGAAACGCACTATGCCATTTTCAGTAGTAATAACCCAAGGACATTGATAATTATTCGAAAAAATTCTATGACAGATTTCGAAAGCTTGTTGCTTGGACGCCGTAGTCGGAGGTCTGTTGCCTACAAGCAACAAGCTTGAGAAAGTTGTCATAAAATTTCTGAGCATTTATCAATGTCCGAGCGTTATTCGGATAGAAAATTTTTTGCTGACTTTAGAAAAATTACAGAGATAAAATAATTTATTTAAAGGTGCAATTAACAAAGGAACAATTGGAAAAGTTAAATAAAGGTCCAGTTGTGTTAGTTTCTATAACTGATGAAGATTTTCCACTACGCATGCTGTTAATAATTTGGTTATGATGTTCTTCGTCAATATTCAAGTAGGGTTTTATTGAGTTGGCATTGTTGTGACCCGTTATGTTTATAAACTGTTGTTCTTGTACACCACTTTTAGCTAATTGACTAACCGCGGTCGATCTATTGGAATTTTGTATTCTATCCAATCGCTTCGGCAGACGATCTTGAATCGTATTTCTTCCAATGGGCATATTATCATCCCAGTGATCATTTCCGGATTTCCATTGACGATTTGGTCTTAAAAATAATCTGTTGGTTTTAATATTTGGGCCCCTTTTTGACATCAATTTTTTGAATAATCGGACGGGACAAACGTTGCTGTCATCGTTTTCAATTGAAAACTTGCTTCCAGTACACATTCCTGAACCACCCTGGCCAGTCTTGCTGAATACAGGGTTATATTCCACTCGGTTTGTTACAGAACCATCGTTGTTTGATTCGATACAAAAAATTTCAGTCAAGGAACAGCTTCCCCACCTCGCCTAGTTAATTCTACCGCGGCTATGTGTTAGAATTTCCGTTGCAGCCTTCAGGAGTATTTTCATTCCATAAATTCACCATTTTCGTTATTTTGATAGAACTTAATGCTGCCGAACTTTGTTTCCTTTTACTTGGATCTGATTGCAGTTTTCGTCGTATAAAATCACGGGCAGCTCGCGCTTGTTGAAAAACAACACTTTTGAATGAGCCAATAATAACTTCATTTCTTTATAATATTTTTCTTGTAACAGCTTACTTGTTATATTCCAAATGGTTTTGACCGTACTTTCTTTGAACTCTGTACCATCTTTTCTCCTCATGTTCACAGCCCAATCCTTTAAAATCAACGCCAATTCTTCCGCCGTCCGATTTCCATCTAATTGATACTTTCTATCGTTGCAAAAGTCAATAAATGCTTTCCATACAAATTTCTTACTGTAAACGGTGTTTTTTTGGTATGTTCGATACTATAATTTCTTGAATATTATCGTCAGTATTACAACCAAATCGTGACATTTCGAAATATTAAATATTTGAAACTTCAAAATCGAAATAAATTAATATGTGTCCATAGCAACGTGAAAACAGCCCATGGTCTGTTATCGATGTAATGTTGACATGATGGGTTAAATTGTTCATGATACAAAATAAGGAAATTTGATTGGTTGTTGGAACTGTCAAAAATTTTTCACACCTACATTTATGACAGGAAAGTGAACATAAAATCGAAAGTCTGAGATTGATAATCAGTTAGGGGGTTTTGTTGTAGGTATTCTCAAGCTGGGTTTCATAAACATTGATCGTTTGATCAACTCGTTGATTGAGCAATTTTATGCCTCAAATTTCGTGAATTCAGCCTTCCAATGGTCAATCTGACATATCCATTGCAGTATTGAGTGAATTCTTTGATCAAAAATCTTTATAAAACCCACCATCAATCTTTATTAAACCTTTTGCAAAGCAACAAAAACGTGAAAACAGTAAGTAATGGATTTCTCCGATAAGACCAAGACTCGAAAAACATTAAGTCAACCGTCTACTATTTTAAATGGGATCATACCGAATGACGGTTTTTGGTTAACTATTGTCAAAAACAGCCGTATACTGTATGTCTTCATCGTGAATTGAGAAAGCATAGTAAGCCCCACATCAATCGAATGTGATTCAGGGAATTATTATTATTAAAAGCAGTTTTTGGAAGGAATACAATAATTAGCTCAATTCAGGCCCATGTCTCTAGTCCTGATAAAATGAAATTAATTCATGAAATGAAAATCAACTTGTCCCATTTTTATAGAAATATATAAACAAAATTAAAGATCGACATAAATGGAGTTGAAATGGACTAAATACAGCGTAAATAGCTATCCCTCTACTGTAGGTATAATCGAAGGCATATTGACTAACATTCGCCACCTTTTTTTTAAAGAATGACAAATATGATGAATAAAACCAACTACAAAGCTGAAGTCAGAATTACTCCAAATACAAAGATTTGGCCATTAAACATGATAGGTTAGCAAGGGTAAGTCCCTATGTTTTGTTTAAGTGATATATCAGATTCGTGATAGTTGAGATTAGTGAAACATTGTTGCGAAACAAAGATGTTTAATTAAACATAAACTAATAACTGTTTATTAAGTATAGCAAATGAAATTTATCGGGATTTTTGGACACTCGTTTATTATTAAATTGTTCGATTTGTAACAAACGCCAACGTTTCGAAACAAATTGTTTCTTCCTCAGGGCTCATCCCGATAAATTTCATTTACTATACTATCACAATTGATGATAACCAGACAATAACTGTTTATTAAGGTTCTGAAAAAATGAAGCTGAAAAAGCCTTGGGCAACAAAACATCTCCTTTCCGATTAATACAATAATTCTGAAAGATTACATAATGAAAGTATAAGATTCAATATAATTAACAAGAGCTAAAATGAATCATGCAATAATGTGGAGGTTATTCTAGGCTAATGAAGGCACAATCCATCGTAGGGGCAGAAGCCCTTGAGTAACTTGTGTTACACCGGAGTAACAATATTTTCTTACACTTTATATCAAACATTTAGGTAGTTTTCATTATCAAACATCAAAACATTGTGATTACATAAAACCATCAATCATGACAATTGTGAGAATGACTATAATTAAATTATAATAAGGAAACCTAGAAATACATAGCAGTAAAAAAGAGACATAAATAACAATAAGACAGCATACACAAAAATTACAGAAAAAAACCTAGTGATGACTAAACAAAAGATCTCTCACCACTTGATATCATAATCACCACAAACCAATTATTGGCTACATCCACTAATTGATATGAACACATTAGCGATTCTACTTATAAGCAACTAAATATATTCCTATCGTCGAACTATCAATACTGGGTTTTGAAGACTTCGACAAGTTATGCTGTTATGTGAATTTAAAGTGCCCTAGATTTGTCTACAACAAATGAATCCTTATGGTTGGCGAAAAGGAGAGCATTATTATTATTATTAATTCCAGCGAGAAAGATGACATCCAAGGTTTGCTAAAGCTCAACGGATATAACAGCATGGCTACATATTATCATTTGTAGTCTTCTATGTAGTGAAATAGACTTGAAGACACTCGATAACTCAAGGTAACTGTAAGGATACTTTAATTAATTCCCGAGGTCCTTATATCATCTGATCTAATCTAATTTACTCTAAAATCTCCATACCTTCTTGAATATCGTCAGTGGCTTAGCGTTAATTTATATACCATCATTAATGGACGAACAACCTTTGATATAAAAGTAGGTGTTATTCCAATTTACGATGTTACAAGCATGAGTTGATGAATGTGGAAACCAAACAATCCCTTATCAACGTAGTTCTACCTATGAAAAATAGATTCGTTATCAAACACACCGGAAACAGTACAAATACAATGAATCAAAAAAAAGGTGTTTTTCCGGGATATATCGCACAAAATTGGGTGTTCCTCAGGAGTCGGTTCTGGGACCTTTGCTATTTGTCAACGACTTGCCTGACTGTCTGGTTGCGTCTGTTCTGGTGCTGTTTGCAGATGATGCTTCTTTGGCGATCAGGGCAGGGAGTCGTAAATATGCGAAGAACTCATCGAGCAGTTTCTGATAAACTCGCTTATGAAAACTTGAAAAAACTCAGATTATCAAGTTTCAAAACCGAGATTTCGGTGGATCCGCTCTCCTTATAGTAAGTCTTGCGGGTAGTTCTCTTACTACCGAGGAGCACGTTAGGTTTCTAGGACTGCGCGTTGTCAGGTTTTTGAGGTGGAACTTTCAGGTGGACCATCTGTGCCGAACGCTCAACAGTTCCTATTACGCTCTTCATCGACTGAAGGGGTCTGTCTGTACTGAAACCCTCTTGAACATCTACTATTCTATAATTTACAGTCACCTTAACTACAATACCATCTTGTGGGGCGGATCGTCGGAGTGTAGGGTGTTTATAGCCCAAAAAAAGATTATTCGTCTCATATTCGGCTTGAAACCTAGGGACTCATGCAGGCCAGTGTTCACGAGTTTTCGGATACTTACACTGCCCTGTATTTACATCCAGAGTTGCCTTCTATAAGTGTGATCAATTATTGACCAACTACCCGAATGTTCTGATTTCCATAGCTATGGAACTAGATATCGCAATATCATATGTGTACCATAGCACTCTACTGCCAAATATGAGTCATCGCCCAGGTATGCCGGTATTGCTTTTTCAATCATTTACCGAATAGGTTTAAGTCGTTGAGTGAGAGGAAATTCAAAAAAGAAATAAAATGCTATGTTCCAAGGGATATTATAACTTGGAGGCATTTTCCTCAGATGAATTGAGCTAATTTTGTTAATGTGTTATTATGTTATTGTTTCTGTATTAATTGACATTTCCTATATACCTCTATGGTATCTTACAGGATGAATAAATTATTATTATTATGCAAGTAAATTCATTTAGCATTTGATTGTTCTTCTATCAGAATATCTAATAGTGCACAATTAACAATAAAACTAAAGTTTACCAGGTTAGAGATCATTCACTCTTCAAACTATTTTTTAATTGAACAGTGAGTTCTTACGAAACGATTGATACAACTTTTACCCTTATATTTGAAAAATACAAACGTTTCATCAAATCTATGAGCACTCTGTTCAGGTGAACAAGAGCGCCATAAATAGGTACATAATTCTTCATTTCAAGAATATCACAATTTCTGCTTAATTTCTAACATGTACGATTCATCAATTTCAGTTATACCACCTTTCGTGTATCCTGACTTAGGGTGGCCTGTTTTGGCCGGCACAGCCGGTAGTCTTCCAGCACCACCATCCATTCCCACCTTAGCAGATCGCCTGAATTCTTACAGACAGCATTTGGCATTGGCAAACGCACAGAGCACGGTAGTAACGCACGCAGCCAATCAAGGAACCACTACATCTCTAGTCGAACGCACACGAAACTTAAGGCACTGGTTGAAACAAGCAGGCATAGAGAACAATGGTGAGACAAGCAATCCGCAGGCGGATCTGTAAAATGTCTAATCATCCTTTATATGTATTCCGATAGTTTCATCATCATTAGGCTATAACTTGAACCACACATTTTCGAATTGACTATTTTATATGAGTTCATCTAGTATTTAATTGAGCACCAAAAAACTATGCTATTATGATCATTACTCGGCAGAAGATCATGAACCAAAAAATGCAGCCTCCATACTTTGAATGATACAAAGTGTGAGTTTTTTACTTCCCACGGATGATACGATCGACCAGATTACTAATCTGCAGAGTTTTTATTCGCGGACCTTGACATGAGTAACGTCATACAATTGACCGTGTGAGTTATTTTACTGAAAGTTCAGTTGATCGTGTTGAACGTCAGATTTGGAGATTCGTGCGGTCTGGTTACATTTTGTTAATGTCATCTGATAGTTTATAGGATTATTGAATCATTTTTAGCCGAATATATTTTACAATATGTATGACATATGGGGTTTTTGTTAGCTAAAGTGTTATCAGTCATCTTATATTTTTTTTTCTCTCGGCTTTACATCTGAATCTAATTGATGTAAAAAAATCTAAATAAGAACATTCTTAGTGCGAGAGGCCGTAACTCAATTGGACAATTATGCACTTTGAAAATCTTAAATCAGAATAAAGCTGGTTATTAACGTATAGGATGATATTTATCGAAAATTGAGTTGAATAATAATCGAATTAAGATATAGCGTCCCAATCCTACGAGGATTGTTCTCGTAGATATTTTGGATAAGAGCTCTAAAAAACATTTTCTAATATTTATATCCTTCATCACAGTTGATACAATGAAATCGGTAATAGAATAGGGTAACCTATTGTACTAGTTGTACCTTGGTCACTTTTTCATTCAACGATTTTTACAACAAAAACACGGATTTAACTATTACAATTGAATGAATTTTAAATGTTAGTCAGACTAAAATGGTTCATAATATAAATTACACAAAAGCATAGATCATTCTTTTTACAAGTTTCACATAAACTGAAAATAGTTTAGAATGTTGATCAAAGTAAAACAGTGGTGATGTACCTTGACCATACATAGTTTGAACTCATCGAATTAAATCCATATTTATCAACAAATAGCAAATATTTGTATTATTTCCAACTTCAACGCTTCTATAAACACCTTTAAAAGCTTATCTAGTATCTATGACACATAAATTAACAGCTAGTAGCTTCAGGCTTGCGTAAAACTAATTGGTTTTGGTGTCGTTTACGGAAAAGACGTAACCTGTACTCCCAGCCATTTGGTCTTTTTTTTATTGTTTTTTTGACTCGAACTCATATTCCTTTTTCTTAACGTCCTCTAAAGTGAGTTCATACTGTAATTTTGTTGCTTCGTGTATATAATCCGCAAGCAAGAGCTCTTCGTCGCCTGTAAATTCTTTATCACGGCGAAATTATCATGAAGGTTGCTCGCATCTTTACCAGTCTACAAGCAGTGCTCATAATGCCTCTTTAAAGTAAATCTTGAGAAGTTAAAATGTTTGGCAGCCTCTCTTAATAGGATTTTTTCCTCAACTGATTGAATAGCATTAGAAAGTGCTGTTTTAGCAATGGGAGACCGTTTGATGTTGTTTTCACTACTAGGCTTTTTACCTGTATAATATATATACAGGGTGTCGCAAGTTCGAGTGCCTATTAGACGTTTCTGGAGAACTAGACATATTTGAAATCTGAAAATTGGGATTATGATATTGTTCGAAGTTCTCTACAGAGCTAAAATATTTTCGAAGCCCAAAAACTTCCGGTTATACAGGGTGTGAAAATAAATTCAACGAAAAAATTTTTTTTCAAAATTTCCATTCCTGGTATGAACGAGTATTCAATAGTGAATACATTTCTGTTAAAACCATTGTATAAAATCGAATAGTTTTCAAAATATCCAAAAAAAAGCTGGAAAAAAAGTCAAATATGTTCAGTCAGTAAGATGTTCATTATTCTTATTTTAAATATCCTGAGCGTAAACCGTTTTTACAACATCAAAGAGGAAGGATGTGAAAAGGTCATGCATCTTTTGGATGTCAAAAATATCATTACACAAATTTTGTGTTGAAAATTGTGATCCTAAATTGACCATAACTTCTGTTTTTAAAATTAAAACCCTATTTTTTTATAATTGTGTTGGATTCTGCGGTCAAAAATAATGATAGTTTTCTCACATGATTATGCTCTTAAATTCAATAATTTCTGAGTTATTTGAGATTTTCTGGATTTATGTAGTACTTTCCACTCTCTAAAAGGGGGAGGAAATTGAGCGAGCGACTAACCGAGGTGTTTCAAGACGTATTCGAAAGTGTGTGGAACAAAATGGTTACCATATTGAGAATCTTACCTGATCATTTATTTTGTTAATTTGAGTATTTTTATTATCATAATTTATTTATAATCATAATTCGGTGTACTGAAGTAGCGAATCTATTTAATGTGTTTCCTATTGAAGAGATGAATTCTCATTCGCTTCGAAATAAGTCGAAATATTAATTTCATCAACTGCCCTTTTTTTGTATTCTTTAGGGGCTCTTACATTCCAAAATTTGGAAAGTTTGAAACATCTTTTCAGAAATTGTAAAAAAATGGGGATACTTCTCATTGGATACTCAACATTTTGTGTCATCCACCATTTGAAATAAACAATATCATTAAGTGCATTTGAATGTGTATTGAGTATACAATTGAAAAATACAATATAAGAAATAAATCCAAAATCTCATTATTAGAATAGCAACGATTCATTTTGTGAAATCAAAAAATTTCATAACGACTAACAATAAGACCTATCTGACACTTTTGAATTATAAATGGGATCATTTATCTTCTATGCTCACAGAATATCTTTATGAATTTGACTCTACGTACTACATAAATCCAGATAATCTCAAATAACTCAGAAATTATTGAATTTAGGAGCATAATCATGTGAGAAAACTATCATTATTTTTGACCGCAGAATCCAACAAAATTATAAAAAAATAGGGTTTTAATTTTAAAAACAGAAGTTATGGTCAATTTAAGATCACAATTTTCAACACAAAATTTGAAACACCCTGTAATGATATTTTTGACATCCAAAAGATGCATGACCTTTTCACATCCTTCCTCTTTGATGTTGTAAAAACGGTTTACGCTCAGGATATTTAAAATAAGAATAATGAACATCTTACTGACTGAACATATTTGACTTTTTTTCCAGCTTTTTTTTGGATATTTTGAAAACTATTCGATTTTATACAATGGTTTTAACAGAAATGTATTCACTATTGAATACTCGTTCATACCAGGAATGGAAATTTTGAAAAAAAATTTTTTCGTCGAATTTATTTTCACACCCTGTATAACCGGAAGTTTTTGGGCTTCGAAAATATTTTAGCTCTGTAGAGAACTTCGAATAATATTATAATTTCCAAATTTCAAATATGTCTAGTTCTCCAGAAACGTCTAATAGGCACTCGAACTTGAGACACCCTGTATATATAATCATAATCATAATCATTTATTTGTATCCGTTGAAACACATTGTTTGTTGGACATGTCTAGATGATAATGTTAATATATATCTTAACTACATTCCAATAAATACATATATAAATATACATATATATTCTTTTGAACTATTGGCTTACAAACCTGTACAATAAAATAACAAAATGATAGGTATGCGCCTTCCTAAACAGAATTAATAGGAATGCACCTGAATGTAGGTACCTTGACCATATGACTAAGGTACAACTATTTCACTATGTTCAAGATACAACACCCCTACACTTTTATGTTTATTCGCACATATGAATATGGAGGTTATGATTTACTCAAATAAGCATACCACATTTAAAACTTTGCTAAAGTACTTTTTTAAATCACATCGTTCCTTAAATTTATGCAGTGTTGATGAATCTGTAGAAATTGAATTACTTTAATTGATATCGGATCCATCAAATAACATTACTTTTGTATACCTATACAAAAGTAATGTGCAGCTACCTAGCTGCATTCAAAATTACTCTGAATTTCAAAACGGCCACTTGGCCAACAATGTCGACAAGAAATGACAAAAATTGAATTCACCGAAAACTAATCAGCTACTTCGTTAAAGTTTTTAACTAATCTCCAGATCAACCGTAAACATATGTGACGTCACCGTTTGAAATCGCAGTTGTTTTTCTGGGATTGATAAGTCGATCGTATCACAGTAAAAAACTTACTCAAAAATGACTTTACCTGCATGTTAAAAGGTTACGACGGTATTTGGCATTTTGAGAAAAATAATTAAGACAGGAATTTTTACCATGCTCGTTTAAAGCGTGGGAGATCTAATAGAATTAATCAGAATATATCGTTCACATCCTTGTTGTAAGGATAAAATGCTATCAAATGTTGGGAGATTGAGATTTTGCCAGAATCTATGTTTGTTTTTTTTTATAATTTCTATTTGTTTCGGTTGTTTAAACTAACCACAAATCCGGATAATATCATCACGAAATGAGTATCCATCTTTCTCACAAATAATCCGAAACAAGAAATCAATAATATTTCACTCTTGAATCCAGAATGCAACTGAATTCATAATTGTTGATCAACAGGTTGATTAAGAGATTTTTTGCTCGAAATACCCTTAATTAGAAAATTCATTGGGCAATTTTACAAATTAGTAAAATGCTTAAAATAATGGTGTTTGGACTTGTCATATTTCTAATGGAAACGTCATTCCAAACCATGGGACAAGGTATAGAAGGATAAATCATAGAACGAGCACGTTGTAGAAAATAAGTACCAGAGACTGAAGCAATACTTTGGACCTCTAGGAGTTTTTTCTTGGCCCTGCTGTTGGGGGACGCATTATGCTTTCTCCGGAGAGGGCCATCAAATATATGAAGTGTGCTACTGATTCGTGTGGAACTTTCATTACCTTAAATCCCCACCTACTTTCCCGGGTATCACTACCACCTGGAAATAGCTACCTAACCTTCAGGTGCGTAAACCGGTATGTTCGCCTCTCGTCGATCTCGTTAGGCTCCGCATATCCTCTCTTCTTCCTCTCTGTGCAATCATAGATAGCATGCTCCGGGCATTTTGTAATTCCTATTTGCATAGTGAAAGTTGCAAACTGGCCATGCCCCGAGCATTCTATCCACGGTTCGATATCTCCAATAAGCCTTTTCGTCCAGTAGGTCACCTTGACGGTGTTCCTTTACAAGTGTCTTTGCCATAGTGACATGGTTCTTACACGGGCCACTTTTCTGTTTCCCTCTAGCCGACTGCCCGCCCTGAAAAGGAAACAGCTCTCCCCCACTTTAATGTCCGCAGGCGGAAATCCCGCCACCACTTGCACTGCGTCGGTCGAGGCAGTGCGGTATGTTGAAGCTACTCTGAGGAGTACACGTCTTCGTATACTGAGGATCTGGCTGATTTGTTTGTCATATTGGAGTTGCTTTCTCCAGTAGCTCCAGTTGCTTTCTCCAGTAGCTGCGTAGGTTACAACGCTATTTAGTATACTCCTTTTAAAGTAGAGCAGTCCACGAACGTTTGGCTCGAGTCTTGCTTTGGTCGAAGTCTTCTTCATGATATGTTCAATGTGACCAGCGAAGAAAAGGCTTTTCCTTATTTTTGCCCCTAAATACTCCACTTTTTTTCTCGGTTTTATGATTGTTCCAGCAAGGTTGACGCTGAAATCGGCCAGGTTTCTTGAGCCCTTACTACCAACAGTTCCGTCTTTTCAGAAGACGGTTTCAGGCCTCAAGAATTAATCCACCTTATAGCAATACCAACGACTCTATCAATCTTCAGCTACAGTTTCTGCTTTTTGCTTCTATTATGATAGCCAAGTCATCCGCGTAGGCAATCGCCCAGACCCCTTCTCAGTACGATAGCGTGAGTACTTTGTCATCTACGACGTTCCATAAAGGCGGTACTGTCATCAGCCCCTGTGGCACTCCTATGTAGCATTTATGACTGACGCTGCCGACATTTACCACTCGATCCTTAAAATAGTCCACGACCCATCTAACCAGGCTCTCAACTATGTAGCTCCGCCGGATTGAAACGAAGGCGTTTTTTATATCTACTATCACGACAACACACATTTTTTTCGTATTCTTTGTTTTTTCAATCAGTTCGAGCATCGCAGTTGTAGTGGATCTCCCTCTTCTGAAACTGTGGTGGGAAACATACATTTTCCCCTGCCCAGCTCGTCGTTAGCCTGTTGACCATCAGTCGCTCGTAAATCTTTGCAGTCACATTTATCAGGCAGATTGGCCTAAAGGAGAGCATGCGCCGTGAACTCTCGCAAATGTGAGAGGGAGCTTGATCTTGAAATCATATTACGTTTCTATGGTTACCGTATGTAACATAATTCAAATCAATCAGAGGGATTTTTCGACCTCTTTACGTTAGTTAGGTTCTCCTTCTTGAGCGACTTCCCATTCGCCGCGCATGCATGAAGAACATCTCAAGTTAATTTGTGAGATCAAATTATATCTATAGAATTATTTGGGATAAGAGGACTATTTCGTATGACATTTACGAGAGGACGCATCTACTATATTCACTTAATTCATAAATGTTTTATAGATCTTTGATTACATTTATTATTTCGAAGACGTCAAGGAATGTTCGACATTTTGCATCACTTTACATATATTCAAAGAATTTTAGATTCAAATTAATTCATTTCGACGTCGTCAAGGAATGTTCGACATTTTGTCATGCAATTTTCGTCGACTACGAACAATGTTTCTTGTCAAACTGAATTCAAAAATTCACTACATTGCTATATTTCACCTGATATATTCAAATCTAGAGCTCGAAACTAATATAAGGCTCATCAATTTGACATAGATACTGTGTGGCAACATCAAACGAAAAGCAGAGGAAAGAGCTCTCTTGTCGGTAATCTTTTAAAAACCAAACCAAATCAGTGCAAACATTATTATTCTAGACATCTTAGCTTCTACAGTTATCCCATTGAAAGTTTTGTCATTCTAAGAAAAAAACACCCGATAAACTCCCTACCCACGAAAATCTCACATAGAATGCGGCCAAAATCAAGTGAACATTTTTTAATAAACTAGGGTTAAAATATATTTTGAGATCAGTCAGAAGCTGTATCTAAGATAGTATTTTCCCTAGCAAATTTTCAGATTTTTTCTTGCATATGATAATAGAACCCACATAGATTCCGAAATATTTTTGTAATAAACAGATGATATATTGAGTCTCATTTATGCAGAATACCTGAATTATAAGTTGCTAACATGTTAACGGTATAACTGGATGCAACGAATTCGCTTTTCAGGCTTCAACTATTCAAAACTATTTCCGCTAAGTCTCTCCCAAAGATACTCTTCAATTCTGTTTCGGGAGATAGAGAGTATAGGGCCTGATGGATATACTCAAATTTGACCAAGTTCTCTTCATTAGGAAGTTGAACTCATTTTATTGATTCTTACTGACACGTGTTTCTACTGATGACATTGAAATTTTGGATGATTGCCCGAGTAGCCATGAGGTTGAACTTATTATTATGAACATTAGCATAAGAAAACGGGGAACCACTTTACTGATATACAAATTAATCAACACGGTTAAATGGCAGTTTCCCATTTTTTCTTGTCAATTCTTGTCAATTTCTTGTCAATTGTCAAATTATCTCATTTCCGATTGTTTTGTGTGTACCAATTATGAGACTCCTAAGCCAATTTCTGACAATCTGAGGTCTAACCGAAAGGAATATCGAACTCATCTCAAGAAATCAAAAAAACCATTGCGACTAATATATTTTTCCTTTCGAATAAAACAATCTCATCAAACTATAGATATGTTAACAGAATTAAGTTGATCGTAATGACTTTTTAACTGTGTATAAATCGAACAATATAGTCGAGCCGATTCAATACTTTTCTTTTTACAATAGGCAATTAAACTAAAAAACAGAAGTCGCGACAAGTTGCAGCGAATTGCGACTAAGCGTGCGCGGGCTACCGAGGTAAGTAAACCTGTAAGTGAAGGCATTTCTAAATTAACAATAACTAATTAACAATACCGAAAATATAAACAAGGAGGTGTGTGTTAGTAGGTATATGCCTTGAATAAATGTATTCGTTTTTTTTAATTACATGAAGAATTATGAGATAAAAATCTTCAATTATCCACGCAATTATTACATGTTACATCTTTTCCATATGGAGCACATGCTATCATTCTTCACAAGCCTCCTACTAAGTACACTCTTCTGTTGATGGATTTTTATATAAGAGATAATATGCTCATACCTCTCATCATCTTTCTGAATGCTCCTAGGCCGGAATTGATGTTCTTTTAAAATCTATCAACTCGAATCTCGTTTTTGTTTAATCGCTTTATACTGTTGAATCACTATATCTGACTGTTAATTTGAAAACCTTCCCGAACAAAGCTGGTTTCCTCTACTACTGTTTCGGTTCTTTACGCATTACGCTCTCTAATATACTACTCACGGTGCTCACTTCCTTCGAATATCTCAAATAAAGAATTAACGATCTATAATATTCATCAAGACTGATTGAATTCAAGAATTCCTGATAAAAAAAAATCAGCTCACACAAATTCTACGGAATTTCTCAATGATTTGGGCAAAATTCCAATATGCAAATATCAAGAAAACCATAAATAGAATGCAGCAGGTGCATGATGTTTGAGATGACAAAAAAAAATTATAAGAATTTGTAAAACAGCATTTGTAACTTTTTGAGAATTTCATCATTCCTTCATAGACTTTCTTTATCGAATTTGCAGGATAATCACTGATGAACGAAACGAGAGTTGAACACGATTTGTCACCTTGAGAGAACTGTCTCCACATGATAAAGCAATAATAAATGTTTTCTTCGTATGTCCAACGAAGGGAATTATAAAAATATTTTTGCCAATACGAAATACCTCCTGAGTATCTTGTCGATTATTATTGACCGTTGTAACACTCGAAGCTCTGTCAAGAATTTATCCTACTGTACTCCTAATAAGTAAGATTTTTCTTGATGCTGATCACATTTCCCCATGCCTTAACAAGTAAGAACTGAATGTAATTTCATTGTGATATATAATTTATACTCAGAAAACTTTTGTACTGTTGATTGCAAACTTGGTGTTTTAATATTTTCTTATCGGAAAGATATTTGTCGTGCATCTGTTGAATTTGTGATAATGAAATAAAATTATATCATATATCATTCAAGGAATTATTATATAGGTACATTCTTTGGATAATTTCTCTGAGGGAATCATTCATGATTACTTGAAGGACCTATTTCAAGATATTTCTATTCCCTTAGACAATTTAAAGTCATATGCCAATAGATTTCAACTCGTAGTCTTCAAATATCTCATGAAATTGTTGAGCAAAATCTATTCCTGGACAAATTTGATCAGGAAAAAACTTTACCACAGAACTGATATTATCATGTTTGTGTTATTGATCCTTTATATGTGCATTCCAATTTGTAGATACATTAAGTGTATGTGATAAAAAATATAAAATGTTGAACTGAAGATTTATCTTGTTAATAAACTTTATTACAGAAATATGAGGCCAAAACTATGTATACCCATTATAATTTGAAGCTTAACTAAGATAATATATTTGAGATTTTCTGTTTGAGAAAATAATAAACCTATTCAAGGAATTAGTTTTTTTATTAATAAACACACATTCCAAACCTATATGCCTTTGATTGTATGTGCATTATATAGTTGAATCTTGGGGAGAACTTGATAAAATGATACCAAGTATCAATATCATTAGGTGAGACTGGTATCAAGAGATTTTAATCGCCTGAGTGTCTTCATTTGGAATAATATACATTGTGAAGTTCATCTTATCAGTGAAATTCCATATTTCAATGACCCTCGAACTAATCTATTGAATTATTTTCAATTTTGAAGATTTGACAGTCTTCATCGACGCCTTTAATCGATATTTCCCAAATTGAATAAATTAAATCCGTACTGGGAATATTTCTGACTTGCTTAATTCTCTTGATTTGGATTTTCTTGTACATTGTGAATTATTTTTATTTTCCTAACCAGAAATTTAAAATAAAAATTCAAAATCTCTGCTTAACACGTCATGGGGCGTTCCTTCAATTTCCAATGCCTTACCTTGAAAAATAATAAGTAAATACTTGCTTCTGCCCTACCCATAACCCACAATGCCCTACCTCAAATTCATCTCTATTCATCTATTAGAAAAGGGTATTTGTCTTCTACAGTTTTTTCGTTGAGTCGTCGATAATTGATAACCATTCTGTATTTCTTTTCTCCAAATGCGTCTTTTTTCTTATCAGCGCTCCACACTGAATCACTATAAGACGAAATTGATGGACGTATAATTTTATCATGGAGCAATTTTTTAATTTGTTCTTGAATTATACTTTTCATGTGATGAGGGTGTCTGAATGACTTAACGTAGACGGGTTCCTCATCTTTCGTTCTAATTTTGTGTTTGACAACATTACTGAATGAAAGGTCACAATTTTTATCATGAAAGATATTTTTGAATTCAGCACAAAGTTTAAGAATTTCTCGATTTTCTTCAGAGTTCATGTGTGAGATTCTGATAGTTTTTTCTAATTTGATATTTTGACTTTCTAACGGGGGTGTGTACTTATTTCGGTTTTAATTTCGTGGAAGAATATTCGAGGTTGAAAGGTATTTTCAAGTCATTAATTTCTAAAGTATGGGTTTTATAATCGATTTTTGAACCTAATCTCTACAGATCGGATGTTCCAAGTGGAGCGTTAAATTTTTGATGCCAATATACAACGTGAAGATGAATATTTTCGGAAATTCCTAATACGTTTAAAATTGGAATATTCAAATTTTTATCAGCTGTGATTGTATTGCCTAAACCGGAGTCAGTAAATTTCTCCTAGTATAAAAATTGAAAAAAATTATCGAATGCAGGTTTCGAATTAATTACAGAATTTGTTGCTCCTAAATCGATAAGGATTCTTAGGTGGATAAATGTAAAGTAATTTTGATTTTATTTTCACACAATTGACATCTAGGTTGGTAGGTGTTCCGAGGCAGGTATCTGAAAATTTTCCTCGTTATCGTAACAATTTTCGGATTGTTGTTGAGGATTAGTACCTAATATCGTATTCTTCTGTTTCGAATTCGTCGAAACGTTCGTTTTCGGATTGAACGTTGAATAGTTCTTCAGAAATAAAATTTCGACTTTGGTTTCGAGGGAAATTTTTTGTCGACATAGACATAGATTGGAGTTTAAAGGTATTTCTTTTTGAAATAGACATAGGTGTAGGTTTTGGTTGCGTTTCCTGAATGCTTGAAACTAGTTTGGTTCTGAAAACTTCATGATTCGTAGGGAATAGTTTATTATTTCAAATTAGTTTATGTATCGGATATGGAAAGCCTTGTGGATTTACGGAATTAGAAGAAAATAGAGGTTTTCGCACAAAGTATTGGTTATTTGAAAAACAATTTGAAGAATTTTGGGGAGTGTTAACGAAATTACGGTTTGAATTACTAAAACTATTTGGATAATTTTGTGGTGGAGAATGATTTTGAACGGTTTTTTCGGTATTCCTTGTGATTTCCGGAGGAATTCACTTTATTCCCATTCTTGTTTTCTATTATCGAAAAATTTGCATCAATTGATACATTCCATTCTTCTAATATTATGGGGTCGTAGTAACTGAGGTATGATCGATAGGGTTTCAATATTCCGATTTGAAATGTTTTAGAGCAAGTATCTTCATTTTTGTATAAAAGATAATTACGATCGGTAGTATTTAATGTCAAGTGTTGTAAGATACAAGTTTTTGGATAATCTACTGTAAAAATCTAAGTAAGTTTCACTTTTATGTTGCACACAATGCGCTAAAGAGGAAACTAATAAATCTTCGTTCAAATTTTTTTTCTCGAAATCGTTGGTAGATACGACAAAACTAGAAAAGAACGAAAAGTTTAGTATAAGAACAAGGCTTCTTTTCACATTTTTTTAAATTAACAGTTGTTCACCAAAAAAAAGTTCTGTAGAAGACAGGTGGCACTGGTGGCAGTGTTCCAGAAAAGATATCACCCTGTAGATCTTCTATCGAAATTGCCATGTCACGTGGTGAGAAGTCTTAAATGTAACATCTATGCCAAATTTCAGTTGAATATCTTGTGAAGTGTAGATACTATGAAAAAAAAACTTGAAAAAAATTCAAACTTCAACACTCTGTATCTCGAAAACGAAACTTTTGCGACCCCATGTTTATGGGACTTTTTTTTTCTTAAAATCGCTTAAGGAATCTCCCCTATTCGTTTGTACGTTCAATTTAAGAACACCCTGTATATGACACTAAAAAATTACCTATCTGAATATGGTTCTAATCTTTTTTCTGTACAACTGTAGTTGGTTTCAGTTCTTTTGTAAGCTGTAAGTTTGTGTAGATATTATACACTGAGGTATTCAACATCTTTCTCAGTTGAAGTAATCCTAATCAATGAAGTCGATAACTTATTAGATGATGACGAGATATTGATGATGGAGCTCGTATGAATGATTGTTTGGGCTATTACCATCATCTATTGTGGATGTAATGTTTTCCGACGTTTCGATAGACATCTTCTATCTTTATCAAGGAGAAAAGTAAGAAACCTTTTGAAAATTATCAATTTTCAAAAAGTCAATATTGACAGAAGTCATGAAAGAAAATGAACGATGTTATATACTCATCTGTGATATGATGATCTTTTTAAGTTGGATCGAACTATCGGCGTCCAAACTTCTGGCAGATCTATAGATGGAGCACTTATGGAATCAGGTGTTATTTTCATAAATGCTGCTTCTTTGATTTTTCTTCTTGCAAGTTTTTCTTCTTTGGATATTATTGATGCTTCATCCCACTTTATACGATGATTCTCATCTACAGCATGTTGGACCAACGTGGATTTGTCGCTGTCTAGTACTCGTAGAAGCTTCTGATGTTCTTTTATTCGTACATTCAGAGGGCGTTTAGTTTCTCCGATGTAAGATCTTCCGCACTCGCAAGGTAATTCATATATTCAGTTCTTTGTCCTTTGTGTCTCATTATTAGGCTTAACTTTTGTAAGTTTAGCTCTGATAGTGTCTTGAGTTTTGAATGCAGACGTTATGTTGTATCTATTTCCAATTCTTCTCATTTTCTCAGACAAACCTTTTACATAAGATAGAAGATGTCTATCGAAACGTCGGAAATCATTACATCCACAATAGATGATGGTAATAGCCCAAACAATCATTCAAAACTTATTAGATCATCTTCAAGGAACGTTTGCGACCCCATGTTTATGGGACTTTTTTTCTTAAAATAACTTAAGGAATCTCCCCTTTTCGTTTGTACGTTCAATTTAGGAACACCCTGAATAATTTTCTTCCTTTATTATTTTGTTTTTAATTGCTATTTATTTTCGAAGAGTTCATAATATGATCCATGCCTTAACCAGCAATAATACTATATAATTATTTTTTTGCTAGAAGCTACCAAAAAAAAAACTATATGGTTTCCAATCTAAAAGAACCTCCCAGAAATGTTGTGATTTGTCTTAAATTGCATAGTTTTTGTACCTTCATCTAATGCGTGGCAGAGGACATCTTCGCTGTTCGATTAAAAATACTTTACTGGAGCTCATTCGCGCATATCCTGCCGAGATCTCTTCAAGAGGTTATCAATTGCCACACCTGGTTTATATATAATCAAGTGTGGTGTATATGTGCACAAAAATAATTTGCCATTAGTTGTTCTAATCATGATTTCTCTAAAATATCAGAGAATACCTAAATATCGACTCACGAGGACCCATAAAGCTTTCCTCATAATGAGTATAAGAAGTTATAATAAGATACCAGCCAATATTCGAAATATCTCTGAGCTCGTTCATTTTAGTAGGAAGCTCAGTAAGCTTCTGATCTGACAATATAAAATTTTTAAAGTGTAGTTTTTTCATTTCACATATGTATGTTGCTGGATTGTTTATATATGACTTTTTCTATACCTTATTTTGGTCGATGGAAAATAAAGATATTCTATTGTATTCTATGAAACCTTGTAATCAAACACAGGGTAACTATTACTTAGGATGTATTTAAAGCGATTATAACATAATATAATTCAATTTAAGAGAACAATTGATAAAGATCATCGAAAAGATGATTAACAGGTAAAAAGACATCACTACAAATAAAACTGTAATAATAAAACATTCAAATATTAAATGAGAACGATTCAATATCCATTGGTACAGGTTGAAAAACCAATAAATTTTCAAAAATTCTTATATCTAAAGTATGTTTCACTAACAATATTTAAATATGTATATAATATATATATATATTTATAATTTTTACAGACCCTTTTAAACCATTCCACAAATCAGAAAAATAATCGCCTCTATAATGAGAAATAAGTTATGTCATTCACACCATGAACTATTTGTCAATCATTCATTGTTCTTCGGACCTTCTTAAGAGGAGGAGGAGCAGCATCATCTTCGAAAGTCTCATAAGCGTATTCTGGTAGGAATTTCTCCAGCTGCTCGTCAAAGAATTTTTCTAACGTTTTACCATCTTGATAAACTAGTGAGTCAGCCTTTTCAATGAAAAAGAAAAGAAATATTAGGTGATACTTTACATACATACATTTGTCATGCAAAATTGCGATATTTGACCAATGCTGTTTAAAAATAGTTTCTTTTTCAAAGCGAGATTTATCCTAAACATTTTCAGAAATTTTAGGGTGTTGTATACAAATTCCAAGCAAATTGACACCTGTTTAAAAAATATACCAATTTAAGGAATCTAAAGGTGTGATTAACCCTAAAAATAAACAAATACTGATCTGCAAGTAAACTCTTCATTGGCTGAAATTAGTTGTTACAACATATTGAATTTTGACTTTGACAGCCTCCCTAAGTGTGTTATTTGGATGTACTACATGTTTCCGTTGTTTGGTTGTAACATAGACCAAAAATCGAAAGGATTATCTACATTAGCTGTGCTTTCACTGTGTCAAGACGAGTCTGGTGATCAGTAGAATGTTTTCTTCTTAAAAAAATTGATTGAATATTTCAATATTCAATCCTGTTATCACTAATGAAGAAGTGAAAGCGCTGTAAACTCTTAATGCAAGACAACCAAGCATTCAAAGTTTGCATATAAACTACATCATTTGTTTTATGACACAACTGAACCAACACATTAATGCATTCAAATAATTGAAGTAATTTCTTACTAATCAAAAGATCATACAACTAATTCTGTGTAAATTGTTTGAATTGTCTATGATACTGCAAGAAGAACTAAAGATCTGCTTTGTCCACTTACCAAATTATAATTATAAGCATTTTTGAACATAAGTCTAACATCTCGAACTAAATCCTCCAGTGATCTATATCTCTCTTCAGAATCCCATTTAAGCTTCTGCCTAATAATATCCAATGCCATTGGGGCTTTAATAATTGAATGGTAATCGATATTCTAGAAGAAATATTAACAATCAATGAGAAATATAAAAAAAAATAATCTTGAAAAACCCTGTTGTATATTTTAGCATTTTGAATCAATGGATATTTCTTTTTTTCCAATTGTACAATAAACCTAACATATAGAACCCTTCAATTAGTGAAAATGAAAATAATCACGATACAATCAAAATTGCAAATTCAAACATTAAAATCTGTAACCTAAGTTACTGAATATCAAAATGAATCAAAGTAGCTGTGAATGTTGATGCTCGTATCTGTAAAAGTAAAGTAAACGCAAATTTTCAAATCAATTGTAACTCACCACTAAATGTACAAACCAGTTTAAACTAAAGTCCAGCGAAGATTAGCTACATATCGTTGTGATGTTGATTCTCTCATATTCCAACAAAAAACATGTTGTTAGGCTAAGTAACTATTGACTGATCACAAAAAAAAAAACAAGAAAAAATATATCTGATACCATAGCTAATTGAGATGAGACCATATTAGACCAGGAACCTAATTTTGCAGTACAACCTAACCTCATGCCTCAACTTCTCAACTCTCTTCTTTCCTCTTGTGTGTTCTATTCAGGAGATGATGAAAACTAACTCCATCTGTGTGCTTCAGTTCTATTTCTCAATGAAATCATTCACGCTTACAGATTTATGCAATTAGGTCCAGTTTTTTCCTTTACCTCCCTTGTTTATACCATTAAGTAACATGCTATATAGTTAAACAAAAGATCCCTGCCTAAAGTCAATGGAATATTTCAAATACCCAAAATAAATCATGAATAAACATAATGAAATAACAGAGAATCCACAGAAATAACAAGGAATTATGCAATTGTAGAAGGAGAGTAGCAACTGATCTATTTTGCTCTATTTAAAACTCATCATTGCTAAGTAACTCAACCTATAGCCAGTGATAGCCAAGCCAAATATTAGAACATTTAAGAGACTATGTTTAGTGCACCTAACGTAAATTGAAGCAGTGTGATATCTATCGGATTATTGTCCAAAAAGTTAATTTTCCCAATGATGATAAATCCCTGATTTAATTCACTCTTCTCCGTCTCCAGGTAAATATTGAATTTTTCTTTCATCCCCTCTGTACTCAATTTGATAGGTACCATAACTCCTTTACTTTTGCTTGGATGAGCCACAGAAAGGTCTTAAGGCTTAACTTGGCCATTAAGGTGAGTAGAGTTATGCAGCACTTGTTTCCTACACTTAACTGACAGACTTGCTGAGCTATCTGTTTGTCGAAAAATGTGTTTTTTACTCAACATAGGTATCTATGCCTCAATCAAATCAACATGGTTTAACACACAACCATTCAAAAATTTAGGGGCCACTCTAACCCTGTTAATGTGTGAATGATATTGTTTATCATTCACATGACTACGACTTGTGTCAGATATTGATATCATTGATTCTTGAGACCAAAATAAACACGTTTCGTATACTATTTGAAACAAATCAGCAACCACACTTCAACATGTAAAGAGTTCTAGACACAATTTCATTAGCTCAGGAAGGGTAGAAACATCTATCGCACAATGCAAAATCAACCTTTAAAAAATACACATGAGGGACGATGAAAGTTTAAAGAAAAAAATTTCATGTCATTTTACTTACATCGGGTCCAATAACTTCTCTGAATGGTAAACTTTGGTCATACTGGCAATATAATTCTAATACAAGCCTTTCGGCCTTTTTCCTCTCTTTCAAGGACAATTCCCCATTATTCTTTTCTGTTTCTGGAATATCAGCAAAATTCGTACATAGGAGACATTGCCAGGTATCTCCAGTCTCCTCTACGCTCAAATTAGGAATATGACAATATTGATGGAAAACTTTGGGACATTTGTCGCAACAAACAAGTTCTCCCCCATCCATGCAAACAGCACACCAGTCTTCATTTGGATCATCTTTGCCAATCTCTAGACATTCTGGTTTCACTTTGCAAACAGGAGTGGTATCACCTAACAAATTTAAAATTATAGGTGTAGGCATTTTCTACTAAATGGAAAAATACTAACCAGTTGAACTATCCACATGTGGAGAACCACCTGATTTTTGCCTCCCTTCTGCAAGAACCTGAACACCATTTGAGTCTAGTTTAGCAATAGTGGCCATCAAATCATTAACAGAGTCTTCGCAACATTTGTCCAAGCTCCTTTCAGTATCACTTCTACCCTGAATATGATTGGGACTGGGTGTTTTTGGAATGGTAGATGTAACAGTGGCTGGATTTTTATTGTTATCAGTATGATTTTGCTGCTTAAGAGTTATTTTAAAATTGTCATTTATAGCAGGAAGCGACATATTTCTGTTGCTGCTGGGAGCTGTTTCGGTACTACTCTGTTGTGGTATGTGCCATTTAGCACCTTGTGAAGGGAAATTCATCCTGAAAACAAATCAAATAATTAAGATTTTTTTCCCTAATTCGAACATAAAATTTGCAGTAACATTTGTTGGTAATTTTACAGAAAAATATTTGCATCTCAATACTAATAATTGACGGAATTACTCAAAAAATTATAAAGGAACTGCAAGGAAAAGGGCCATCACATGCTTGCTCTATTTATGATTTGTGGAATTTTTCATTCCGTTAACTTGTGTGACACATTTATTATATTATCTATTTATATTTTTTTTCTCAATTTGAGGCGTAAAAAGAAAGGAAACCAATTGTCATTATATTATGTACCTTTGCATATGTGGCTGAGTTTGCTGAATATGTTGATAATGTCTATTTTGATTGTTAGCAGATATCATTATGTTGTTTGGACTTTGCTGCCTATAGACCTGTACTTGAGTAGCAGCCTGATTTTGTTGACCTTGTGCAGAAAATCTTGCATGGAATTGAGCTAAATGAGGTCCTGGTTGTATTGCTTGATATTGGGCTGGACCAGTTTGAACGTAAACTGGATTTGAGTTGTGTTGCAATAGTCCTCGCAATGCACTTCTATCATGCAACAAACCCTGCGGATGAGTAGAAGAAGATACCTGAAAATTAAAGTTTGTGCTCACTCTGAAAATATAAACTTATATTCCTTTTTCACCTCGCATGCCTGAAAGTGAATCATAACAACCCTAAAAAAGGTGAAAACTACATTTCCTTCCCTTGGGATTCCAAACTCATTACTTCCCTACTTTTATTGATTTCATTCGAATCTGGTTATGACTCATAGTCATTTGGTTGGTTATCATTTTGAGATCAGAGAAGTACCACTACAGGAGACACCGGACATAACAAGTACCGAGGAAACACTGATAACAGAGGAGGACGTGGAAGAGGCAATTGAAAAAATTAGAAATGGGAAGTCGCCAGGAGAGGACCAAATAACCAATGAATTGCTCAAATATGGTGGCAAAGAGTTGAGGAATGAGCTAAAGATACTAATACAGAAAGTTCTAAGGTCACACAGAATCCCTGAGGAGTGGAGAAGAGGAATAATGATACCAATGTTTAAGAAAGGTGAACGAACAGATCCGGACAATTACAGAGGAATCAATTTGTTGAATACAACACTAAAGCTAATGACAAGGATAATAACAAACAAGGTAAATAAGAGAATACAATTACAAGAAGAACAACAAGGCTTCAGAGCAGAGCGATCATGTACAGATGCAGTGTTCATCATAAGGCAGATCAAGGAAAAATCCATCGAGTATAATAGACCTGCTTTTATGTGCTTGATAGATCTTAAAAAAGCATTTGACAGGGTCCAAATTGAAGATGTTATTCACCTACTCCATGATAGACAAGTACCCCTAGATATTATAAAAACAATCAAAAACATATATAAGGAAAACCAGACAATTGCTAGATTGAAGGATAGTAAAACGGAACCAATAAATTACGAAACAGGTATTCGACAGGGTGACTCGTTGAGCCCTTTACTTTTTAAAATAATCATGGATGAAATAATAAAGAAGGTAAAAACAAAAAGGGGTACAAGATGGGAAACAGGGAGATAAAGATTATTTGCTATACAGATGACGCAATAATAGTATCCGAAAGTGAAGACGATTTACAGAGAATGATACATCACTTCTATTCAACAGCCACACAGTATAACATGATAATATCAATAGAGAAGACAAAAACAATAGTGATATCGAGAGAGCCTATAAGATGCAAGTTAGTGGTGGAAGATAGAAGAGTAGAACAAGTCATGGAAGTAGATTACCTAGGTATCAAAATGTCAAGCGATGGTAAAGTGGAAGAAGAAACAAATCAACAAGTAACTAAAGCAAATAGGGTGGCGGGATGCCTAAGTACCACTATCTGGAAGAATAAATTTTTAACAATAGAGACGAAGACCAGAATATATAAAAGCGTAGCAAGACCCATAATGACATATACAGCTGAAACGAGACCACAAACCAGTGAAACAAAAAGGATGTTGGAAATCTCAGAAATGAAAGTATTAAGATAAATAACTAACAATATGTTAAGGTATAGGCAAAGGAGCGAAGACATCAGGAGAACATCTGGAATAGAGAATGTAAATCAATGGATAAAGGGGGCAGGAAAACAGAATGGAACTAACATATAGAGAGAATGGGAGATGATAGGGTAGTGAGAATAGCGAGAGATAAATCGCCAAACGGTAGAAGAAGCATAGGAAGACCTAAAATGAGATAGAGTGACGGCCTATAGGAGGAGAAATATTCGAAGAGTAAACAGGCTCATAGCCTAGACACGAGAAGGAAGAAGAAGATGATCATTTTGACGTTTTACGTAATTAATTTGTAAACCTCAGTTTCATATTCATTAAAAGTTTTAACCTTGTATTGATATGATTTTTGCCAAAAAGTGACGACGAACGAAGCGAGGCGAAAAACAGTAATGTGTCACTAAGGCATTCGTTGGCCTCAGCTGCCTCAGGCCAACAAATCCATCTTTTCTACCCTTGAGACACAATGTACTATTAAATTACGTTGGTTGAGAATTATCAAATCACATGTATATCGTTATTAAATGTTTAATAAAATTCGATAAAGGATTTGATTTTCATTCATCAGACATGTTTTCCCTTGATCCAGAGATTTCGATTATTTTCACAACAATTTATCGCCAGAGATCATATTGGAAATCTTACCAGTAGTCTAAATTTCATTGGGGAGAATTTCAATAAAATTAATGATTAAGAATTTCTTGAAAATGAAATACAAAATTTTCCAAAGAAAAATGATAATTTTTAATGAACTCAATGTGAGATTGGGTAAGATGACACCCAGATACTGTACACTTGGTGAAATCTGGCTGAAGGAAAACTGTAACTATGGGTATTTTTAATTCAAGAATATGTTTGTTGATTCGTTAACGTTCATTTTATTTTAACCCCAGCCCTTCTTCCTCTAAAACCCATTCTTAAACATTTGGTTAAAATAAAATTATTTCAATGTTCGTAAAAATTCATGCAATTATTAAATCACTCTGAGAGCATGCAGAAGAACCTGACTTCACATCAGTCTTTTACTACTTTTTTCAAATAGAAAACATGGTTAATTAGCCTGAACAAGATTTGGCATCAACTTACTTGCTGTTGATGAGTCAGACCTAGGGAATTGTTTGTTCCTCTAGTTAACAAAGGTCTCTGCATCTGGGGACGCTGCATTCTATTGATAATGTTCAGCTGCTGTGCAAGTATGCCCTGCGATGACATAGGAACCATAGCTGGCGGGCCCATGTTTTGAACACGATGCATTCCTAGAAATCACAAAAATTAGTGAAATCACCAAACCAACCTACAGAAAACCCAGTATCACATCCTGCATTCTATACTTACCCATGCTATTTTGATTATTATGTTGCATATTTGGAGATAACGCTTGCTGAATAGTAGGGTTTTGTTGGGCCATAGTTGGAGATATGTTTTGATGAGGAAATTGCTGATTGTTATTAAATGGAGCACGATACGGTGGAGGTTTAGCGGCTTGAAAATTTCCATGAGAATTTGGTGGAACCATTTGACCAATTGGGGACTGTTGTTGGGGTGGCCTGCTATGTCCTGGGCTTTGTGATCCACCAATCGGTGAAATCATGTTCATCTGAGCAGGTTGAACTTGCATTTGCTGCTCAGGAGGCGGATAAATTCGACCATCAACAACAATTTGGCCAATTGTTGACATAACTATAAATACACAAAATACTTTATTGAAACTTGTTCTGCAACATAATATTGTCTAAATAAAAAAAATTCACCGAAAAAACAGGAAACAGTCATAATAGTAGCTTTAAAAATATCTCTTTTGTTAGTCACTGTATGTATGTGAATTAAAAATTTTACCACATATAACATTGATAGAACCATTATTTTAGATATCTCTTTCTACACTCCTATACAAAAATTCAAATTGAATTTTAGTTCTGAAAATACTGGAAGAAACATCGGTTGCGAGAGCAGCTATGCAACCGTTAGGTTTGTGAGAGGGGTGTGAAAGTTAGGTTAGTTGGTTTCAATTGATACTTGAAGATACTTAAATTATAGAATTGGAATTCATTTGTAATAAATGATATACAGGGTGTTCCTAAATTGAACGTACAAACGAAAAGGGGAGATTCCTTAAGTGAGTTTAAGAAAAAAAAGTCCCATAAACATGGGGTCGCAAACGTTTCGTTTTCGAGATCCAGAATGTTAAAGTTTAAATTTTTTTCAAGTTTTTTCTCATAGTATCTACACTTCACAAGATATTCATCTGAAATTTGGCATAGATATTACATTTGAGAGTTCTCACCACTTGACATGGCAATTTTGATAGATGATCTACATAGTGATATTTTTTCTGGAACACTGCCACCTGTTCTTCTGCGGAACTTTTTTTTGGTGAGCAACTGTTAATTTGAAAAAATGTAAAAAGAAGCTTTGTTCTTATACTAAACTTTTCGGTCTCTTATTTGTAATATCTACCAACGATTTCCAGAAAAACAATTTTGAACGATTCTCTCGAAATCCTCGTGAAAATCCAAATTATGATGGAAAGGCCACTTTGTAAGCTGTGGTGAATGAATTCAGTGTCAGTTTTTATGGAAATTTTCCTGATCTGTATCGATGATTCATAAAGATTCGATAAACTCGTATAATCAACACAAAAAATGTATTACAACAAGAAACGTAAAACTAAAAAAAAAAATCATAACAAGAAAACTAAGTAACCGCAAAGGACTGAACCACAGCAAATGTTGAAAATGTCCTCTCCCAACTGTTATACAAGCTTCTGTTCTTCGTCTCATAGACGATCGTACTCCCGGTATTGCTAACTGTATCAAATGTGCCTATTATACGATTTCTCAGTTCTTCTACGGTGTTCACGGTTGTCGAGTATACTAGAGATTTCAGGTGGCCCCATCAAAAGAAATCTAAACTATATAGGTCTGGGGATCTGGCGGGCCATGACTGAGGACCCCTTGTCCAATCCACCTGTTTTCATAATTTTCCTCCAAATTTCCTTTGCCAAAATTGAAAAATGAGCAGAAGCACCGTCATGCATGAACTCACTTAAGAAATCTCCTCTTTTTGTTTATACGTTCAATTTAGGAACATTCTGTATATATCGAAAAATTATGGTTGAATATTGGAAATATCTGCAAAAGGAACTCGATATCTTCCATTATAAGTAGATTTAATTTCATTTGGTAATGTTACCGTATTAACTGGCGAATGTAGATAAAGTAATATGGGTAATTCTCACTTCTGTATAAAGAAACAATGTGATCCTGATTTTTTTGGGTATAAATAATAAAATGTTTGGATTTTGAATAGCGCTAATGAATTTTAGGGATAATACTATATATTGCATTTATAAATTAGTTAATATAAGCACATAGTTTTTTTATTAATTGTCCAGTCTAATAAATGTAGCTTCAGTGGTTTCGCTTTTGGAATGAAAAAATAGATTGTATTGTAAATTTTATTTTAAGTAGTATATTTATTGTTATTTTAATAGTTATGTTTCTTTACATAGCTACTATAGATACTGTAAGATGACATATTTTTTTATTCGTTATTTTAAGACTTAATGATTAATTAAAAAAATTTCAAATCTGACAGGATTCTCATCAAACCAGTTCAGCTTAAAATTTGTGAAATTGTTTCAGATAGAAACTTGTGAGATAACAGATATCAATTAAAATTGCTTAATATTTTTTTTTAATAAAATTAATAAACTGTATAAAAATTTATTGAGACTAGAAATAATCAATCACATCATAAAAACACAAACAGGTAAAGTTACAGAAAGATTAGCACTTAAACTACATAATTACCTGAAGTGAGCCCTGTTGAGAGGGAAGGCATGTAAAAAAATATCCTAGTACATTCATAGAGGCAAAAAAAATATAACTCACCTTTAACCAATTCTGGTACTTTGTCTAGAGCTAAGTGAATGCGTACAGGGATTTCTGGGTTGGGAATATCAGCCCTCCTACATTTTATTCTCTTCAGGTGCTCAGTAACTTGCTTTTTACTATATAATAATGCTAGGTCACTACCTTTGTCCAAAGCATGTTGTGTGAACAAAATGCAATAATCTGTCATTCTTGATAGTTGCTCTAGTGCCTGTTTCTTTTCATTCAGAGTTTTTTGTTTTGATTCACACACATCGCTAAGTTTTGCAACCAACTGTTTACCTCTTACATTAATTGTATTGGTTAGTCTGAAAATCAAGTAAAAATCATTGCTTGTATTGTTTGCACAAATAACCGGTGAAAATACTTACTTAACAACTAACTGTGTTATTTCTTTCACTAAAGCCTGTTTTTTATCTACAATCAAATTTTGTCTGTCATCTATCACCTTCATAGCACTTGATAAAAGCACCCTTTTGTAACTGAAAATTAATTCTTTTATATTATATAACTTTCAATGATCTATATCTTACCCAACATCCTTCAACATATCTGAAATATATTTTCTAGCTTCTAGAGCGATTTCATTTGTGAACTTATACTTATGCTCTCTGTGCTCAATGAGCTGACAATCTCTACATGTCAATTTATCGCAATTCTCACAGAAAAGGGACAACTTTTCATGTGGATGTACTTCACAATACAAATTAACTCCCATTCCACTAGAAATATTGTTTCCTTCCATCATTCCTTCTTCCTTTGGTTTTATAGTATGATCTTTAGTGATTTTTAATCTATAAAAAAAATTATGCTATTTGAAAGATTGTCAAATAATCAATATGGCGGATTGTACACAAATATAAAGAGAAATTGTTAATTTATGGCTACTCAATTTTTTCTTCAGAGATTTGAATTAGTTATTTGAACAAAAATAATTTTAATTAAAACCGTTGTCACCAATAAGGTATGAGAATGAACTTACTTCAATTAATTTATTATTATCAATGTAAATATAATCTTTAAAAACCCCTGGTCACAGACATAGATACTAAAAAAAAGGGTCGGTCACAACTAAGATACCTACAAAAATGGTGTATGCACTTAAATTTTGCTTTGCAGGTTTGAACCAGGAGTACTCTTTCGTTGTTTCTCATTAGAGGTCGCCACACAATAAATACATCAAATCGTCAAGCCTTTCATTAGTTTCGCGTTTTAGATTTGAATATATAAAGTGAAATACAGCAATGTAGAGAATTTTTCATTTCAGTTCCACAAGAATAATTGTTCATAGTTTACAAAAATTGCATGAAACATCCTTCAAGTTTCGAAATGAAGAATTCTGTAATACAAAATGTCAAACGTTGAAATGAATGAAATCAAAATTATGTCAAGTATTAATGAATGATTTGCATGGTTGCACGCTCACATAAACATGATAGCAAACAATACCCTTGTCTCAAGATGTGGAATGACGTTTCTATACAAATTATCACGAAGTGCATACACCAGTATTTTAGACATCTTAGTCACAACTGACTAAAGATGAACAAACTTATGTATGTATGTATGAAGGCAGCCGTCTTTCCTCACCTATTTGAAATGCCTAAGATAAGTAACTCGGAACATTCTTAAAACATTAAATTCAACAAAGGTAAGCCCAATGATAAAAGATCATATGAGATACACAAATCAAAATCACAAATTATTTCATGTGTTCAATAAGATATAGGACCTGAAAAACTCTTTTCGACGCAAAGACATCTGAATCTTAATAAGCTAGTATTCTTATGAATTATGTGTCTTAGAGGCAGGAGTTCAATCTCAATCTTTCAAGATCTTTCAATAAAAAGTCACAAATGAACATATATAAATGTTAAGCAAAAGATACAATTTCTATTTTTCGTATTGTTCAAACAAAATGTTTTCAAAAAATTAATATGCTAAAAACTATGACAAACTGCATAAACTAAAAATTTAGAAAGCACTGACGTGAGGTCAGGTTGCTTTGGCGCTCTTGTTGAGCTACTTGCGAGTAAATATTCAAACCATAACAAATCTATAAGCACTCTGATCAGGTGAACGATAGTTTTTTCTCGCACTAAGGAACAATGTAATGCAAGTATGAACGCCTAATCAATGAACAAACCTATATCTCAAATTAAAAATAACTAATCATAATTTTCCCCAAGTTTTGTTCGAAGCGATAATTCCCTTCCCCTAAAAACTTATGTCAGTGCTTTTCAGAATTTTGACATATTATTTCAGCCACCGAGATTGAATTCTATCTCTATGATTTCCCGTTATGAAAAATTTTGATTAATGTTACGCCAACTGACACTGATTAATGAGCCGGCATTTGTCAATCGAATATCGATCTGTGATGGCCATCGTGAATGGAAAAGAGCTACGACAATGAAATTTAATGATGAGTAAGTATCGATCACCTCAATATATACACGAATTTTTATTGAAATCCGAAACTGTCTTATGAGTTTTTCAAAAATTTTCTAGCGTCACGATTTCTGCGAAATTTTGCGAGCGGTTTTGTTGCAGTCTCCCTCAACAATATTTCAAGTATCAACTTGATCGGATGGATATTCTAGTAGTTATTGAGGAAACAAAATTTCAGATGCTCATAACTACTGAACCATCAGACGGATTTGGCACAATAACGAACTTGATCGAGATATTTGGACAATTAACCTATTCTGAAAATATGAAAACTCTAGCTCATCTCTTTTGGATGCTAGAGAGGATACGGCCGGCCGGCCGGACAGACTCAACTTTCGCCACGAATTCTTCATCAGGGAGTCGAACCCAATCGATTGAGACCATTTTCGGCTCGATATTCCAAAATTACAAACTTTTGGGCAAAATGATAGGCACTCTGTTCGGGTGAACAAGAGCGCCAAAAAGGATGAATCAGGAACCCTAAGTGTTGTTGAAACAGAATTTTTTTTCAAAAGGAGAAAAAGTTTTATAGCCTTAAAACTATTTCAGGATGTAAACTTACCTCTGATGGGCTTTAACACAGCTGTCACAAATGAATTCAGCACAATCTACACACCAGCTAGTAGCTATTATATCTTCAGAACAACTACTGCATTTCAGGTCAGTTTTAGGAATAGAAGCAGCATCTTCTGTGTTGGAAGCTTCTAGCAGAAACTGGTTTTCTATTATTTTGTCTGGCACTGAAGGTAGGTTGCATATGTTGCATTCGATAGCACCTGAAAAATTATAGTTGCATTTAAAATTTAAGACAACATTGTAGAGATCTATATGAAACTAGATTACCCAGTGAACTTTGTATCACCTTTAAAGACAAAGTTTATATATTTAACATAGCGCCATCTATTGAATATTTACTCATTCCAGTCAACAGATATCGCCATAAATTGAAATGTGAGCTATCCTATCTTTCAAGTTGGGTCGAATTATACCAATGTAAGTTTGAATTCACGGAATTTAGGGTTAGGGATGATTGCTTGATCAATCAGTTGATCGTACAATCAATATTTATAAAACCGAGCTGTAGCCAATAGATTTCTCATAGAGTGACAGTTAATAAGATCTAACTAAATCACTGGTATACTGATAGGGAGGTGAGGGGACGGTCCGCCATAGGCCCCTGAATTGCCAAGAAGTACAAATGTATCATACTTAAGCTTATAGAATTATTATTTGGAAATAACCATCATCTCTTATTGTTCTTTTTTCCAACGTTTCGACAAACATGTGTGGTTTTCAAGGTAAAAAATTAGCTTTTAAATAGACTCATCTTATGAGAGGATTTTCATTAACTGCATGTTAGACCAAATTGGATCTATCAGTGTCTAATACTCGAGAAAGCTTCTGATAATCTTTTATTCTTTCAAGAGGCGCTTTGTTTCTCTGATAAAAAATCTTCCGCGTTCACATGGTATCTCATATATAGGATGTTTCATCATAAATTGGAAAAAACTCTTATGACATGTAGGGGACATCGGAAGAATAATTTTTGGCTCATGACATATACCTCGTTTTTGAAGCATAAGCAAGATACAGGGTGTTAATCGTATTATTTGAGCAATTTTCAATTCATTATTGTAAGTTTTCTATAATATTTCAAGTTATGCTTTCCAGTCACATTTGAGTATCTTTGAGTACTTCAGTTAAAGAAGTTAAAACACTCAATCAAAGTGGAGAAAAACCTGAAATGTTCTTTGATTTTCATTCTTTTTATAGTTGGTTCCATATCTGCTTGTGTTATCTCATTATGGGGTTCAACCTGACATTGTGTTATTTGTATTGCTCTTCACAATATTTTTTTAGGAGAGATATTACTTCAGAGTGTTTTTGTGATGTTTTTTATTTCCTCATTTTCATCTTATAGGGAAAAGCATATATTTGTTGGTTAAAGGTAAGAAAGTCACCCTTATTCAAGTAAAAAATACTCAAAACTATCAAATGATGCAAACTATTTCCTACAAGTAATATTGAAAGTTTTTCTCATCATAATGTGTTTATCATTATAGATTATTTTTCACTGTAAGGTTGATATTCTGGATTGAAAAACCTAAAATGACCCCAATAGTCCTGTGTTTACATCTAAGTGAACACTCAATGGTGAGCATTTTCCTCTGTTATCAGTTTGAAAATATTCATTTGAAGAGAATTCAGAGAAATTGATTTAAAAATTTATGTACACGTAATTTTAATTTCAATTTTGAGAAAATAGAAAGATATATTCTTGTTTAAATAGCCCCAACAAATTTCCAAGGTCATTGATTTGTCAACGGAAAAAGTCAAGAGTGCCCCATCTTTGTAATTTAATCTTTAGTCATATTGAGTATTTTGCTGTAATTTATTAGGTGTACAAATAAGTTTCCGCGGTTTGTCAAAAAGATGGCCCCACCATAAGGTTATGGAGAAATTGTCAGATGTAAAGCGTAATATCCCAAGTTTAGTCATCTGGCAACACCATAACCTTAAAGTACTAGTGATTCCGTATCAGCATCACGTAATTTTTTCGTGCAAAAATGTCAAGTTTTATTCGAATAAGCATCATTTGCGGGAACTTTTGATTTACTTCTTTAATGTGAAAAAATCTGCAGCTGAGGCGCATCGATTGCTTCTAGAAGCATATGGTGAAGCTGCTTTAAGTGAGAGAAGTTGTCAGGAATGGTTTCAAAAGTTTGAGAACG
>JARTUT010001857.1:0-68890 GCA_030674115.1 Micraspis discolor | reverse complement strand
GAAGATTTTGCCTTCAAGTCTTCTCTCCCAATTTTTGTTAACCACTTCTCCAATACCTAAAAGTTTTAAATATAAATATACGAGGATAAATAATTTGTAATCATTTGTTACACTCACCTCTCTACTTTGTGGAAATCTCCATGAAATGGTATCCACGCATTTTACCATATTTGGTTGAACACACAATTGAAAACCATTTTAAATTTCACGATTCGATACTGAAAGTCCAAAAGATTCACTCTACAATATCGCCAAAGCCAGAAAGAACGGAAATTTGAGAGAGTCCGTATTTATAGCCATGCGACGAATTATTAAAAATGACTTTCATTGTCCATGCTTTCTTCTTGTCCGCCATTACGGTAGGAAATTCCCAGAAATTTCTTCGATCCCTTCCATAATTTTCATTCTATTTTCTGATTGGTCGATCCAGATTGACAAACTTGTAGTGAATCCAACTTGACCAAAATAAGCCCAAAACGAGGTACAGTCGTTTTGAATTGACTTTCCACCCCTGAGTGTTACTGCTTACTGGCTTCTTCAGGTCAACGCAACCGTAAAACCAAGGTAAGAGAGAAAAGAAGAGTAGAGAACTAACTATAACACATGGGACCACAACAGGTATGAACGACCAATTTATGGCTTCAACCTTAGAATTTCCGGTTTTGAAGGAATACCAAAGTCTCACCACAGATGGGTTTAAGCACAGCATAGATAATACATAACTTAAGTAGATACAGATGTAGAATTTGATCAATATGGATATTTAAATATGATCAAGAAAGTATTCGTGAGCAATTCCACAGAAAGTTATTTTGAATTTGGGAAATATATTTGATCATTAATTGTGGCGCTTCTTTTAGTATCATACTGTTCTAGAATTCGGAAAAAGACTTTATAACAAGCGTGACCTCATTCTCATGTCACTGCATTTATAAATTTTTAAATTAAGAATCTAAGGTTGAGATAAAAGTTCTTAAAAACAACCCATCCTGTATAGTTTTCCATATTTAATATTTCTCATTTCCGTGATGGAATTCATTTTTGCCTAATTGTTTTATGTATAATGAAAATTCCATCGGGAAGAAATTCATCATTTCAGAGTATCGTCTTACTAATTTCGTTTTATGAACGGATAAATGTAATTCCTCTCATACTTGACGCCTCCCGCTATGTTGAAAATAATTAAACGTTATAAATCATGAACAGACTGTGGACCCATGCTAATTCAGACTTCGTGATTAAAACTTGGATTAAAGTATAACAATTTGCAAGTGAGTATATATTAGGAATTCCTACTTGATAATGGATTTTGTTAATTTTTAGCTACATAATTGGATTTCTTTCTTCTGAAAGCAAATGCGTAAAAGGCTCATTTAATTGCTATGTTTTTGGCAGGTGTGACATTCAATTTGTGACATCTCAAAATCAATTAACTTCAGTTAGATTATTAAAAAGTTATCTGGTCAACCACAGAGAGATGGTCCTCAAGATGTACCAGACCAGTGTTGTAAGGAGATATTGGATAGAATTTCGCCAGCGGATACATCGGCTAATATAGTTCTAGTATACGAACACTCGCAAGATACATTCACTCTGAATGAACTGATCTATTCTCTTAAGATCAAGAGAAACTCCACTCCTGGTAAGGATGGCATCGACTATCTGATGCTATATCAGATCCCTACTTCTGCAAAAATACTTTTGCTTGGGTTCTTCAATCAATTGCTCCTAGGCGGGGACCCACCGCCTTGTATGAAGGCTTCCTTTGTTGTTCCGATTCTTAAGAAGAATTGTCCGGCAAATGTTGCATCCAGTTATCGACCTATCACAATGACACCATGCATTACAAAGATCCTTGAAAGAATGGTTAAGGAACGGATAGAAAAGACTATCGAGGAAAGGTTGAGTGGAGCTCTCACTTTCGGTTTTCGGAGGTAGTAGATCCATCACCGACTGTCACACGCTTTTAACAGGCCACATATATCGAGCATTTAATAAGAGACAGTTCACCGTGGTTGTATTTCTTGATATATCAAACGCATATGACTGCGTTGATCTTGAGATCCTTTGGCAGGACTTGATAAATGTCGGGATTCACCGGAACCTCTGCAATCTGATATATCAGTTGTATAGTCATAGATCGGTTGAAATCACGGGGTCTTCTGGAATGGAGTACAGAAAAAGTGTTTCCAATGGTCTTATTCAGGGTTCACCTTTGAGCCCTCTACTCTTCCTACTCTATTCACTGTGTCCTGCTAACTTGTTGACACGGTCTGTTTCACTATTACAGTATGCAGATGATTTTGCCTTACTCTGCTCGGGGAGGATATAGACCAGATTGTAGACATGATGAACACACGTTTGTCCGGTTTGATGACTGGCTGAGGTCTCGCAATCTAAGGATCAATACCGGAAGTCTGCGGCTACCATATTCACTAAAAGTGTTATTCCTCATAATATGAATGATATTACTCTTGACTCACAACCCATTGAATGGAAGCCACAGGTTAAGTATCTGGGGGTGACATTTGATCAAAAACTTAAGTGGGGTAAACACATAGATCACATGTGTGATAGGGCGATATCCCAAGCAAATATAATTAAAAGCCTATGTCGACCTACATGGGGATCTCATCCCACGACGCTCTTGAATGTTTATAGGGCACTTGTGAGACCACACTTGGACTTCGGAGGGATTCTGTATGGTAGGTGTGCCAGGGCACAGTTGATGAAGTTGGATAGAGTGCAGTTTTCAGTCATTCGAACTGCGCTTGGATTAATGAAATCCTCACCAACCAACATTATATTGGCCGAAAGTGGCGAACTCCCCCTCCAATCGAGGAGACTATGGCTGGCTATAAAACACATATCTAAGATTTTTAGGTTTTCAGACCATCCGTTATTACAAGTGTTGGGTGATACAAGTGAGCTGGATAACCTGTGGTTCAACGGTACAACTCCTAGCTTGTAAGCTGTAAGATGTAAGATCTTGGAAAATCATAAAGATCTGATCTGGAATGCCCAAACCCTCCCTTACTTTCTGACGGAGATCAATGTAAGAGCTATCAAGGTGAGATGTATAAAACTGATTTAAAAAGGAATCTATTGAAAATATAGTTTTATTTAGGAAGATTCTGGCAGACAGATTCTGTGGATATGTGGACATTTACACCGATGCTTCCAAGTCTCGTGACCCTGACTCTGTGGGATATGGGGTGTGGATCCCATCTCGATCAGTCAAGATTTGTGGCAGACTGCCAGATCATTGGTCGGTCTATACAGCCGAAACTTACGCAATCTATCGAGCTATTCAGTATATTATGGACCGGAACCTCACGAGGACAGTGATAGTTTTGGACGCTCTTGGTGTACTCAACAAGTTGAAACATGGAAACATTAATGCCAACATCGATATAGTAACGGTGAATACTCTAATTTTGTTGGGAATGGCAAGATCGTTGGGGCTGAGGTTGGCTCTGATGTGGATACTTAGCCACTCATATATAGCTCATAATGATACAGCGGATTTACTGGCAAATCGTGGAAGATTATTACAGGGACAGTCCCAACTGAGAGGTGATCCAAGAGAGCTTTGGCTGGCCTTGAAAAGCAGACTCTGGGATGAATGGACAGAGAGGTTCAGAGAGATTGGGATGACCAAGGGCAGACGGTATTCTTTCGGTGGTGAGCCCTGCTTCATATCGTAGGGAGACTTGGTTTAAGTGTATGAATGTGTCTAGGATGAATATCACAACATTTGTCCGGATCAGGTCGGGTCTGGCACGACACGGCCTTTGAAATTAAATGAAAGCAAAGAAATTAATAATGAAATTCTGAAAAATATGAAAAAATGACTCGAAAGAAAGGCGAATGTTGGAGTATCGACGATTGCGTACCTGTTGGTTTTACAGCACATCAATCAATGTCACTCACGAGCGAGAAATAGTCACCTTTTCACTGGTGTTCGAACTTGTAGAAATTAACGAGAAAATTCGACAGAAACGAAGAAAAAGTCTTGCACTGCACCGAACGAGCGTCGATGTGTGTATTCGAATTACGACTTCTTTCGTCTCGCACTGTCATATGCTCCAACATATGTCCATACGTAAATATACGTCCATAGAGAAAGAAATGAACATACGTGGGCCGCACGAAACGAACAAGCATTTTGGAACAGAAAATAAATGAACTTAACTAACAATAACGAGTTGCAGTAACATAACCGCCCACCTAAAATAGAATATTTTATGAAACAAAGCAAATAAAAATTGAGAAGATATCGAACATAAAGCGAAAAAAATATATACATATATACATCAACATTTTTCATAACTATTGAAGTGGTAATGGACATAATTTAACCACTGATCTCTGCAGTACACCTTGTTTAGTCCGAACAGTAGCTACTCTAGCTATTTTATCAGCGCCAGGATGCAATTTCTCAATGCGTCCAAGTCGCCAGCGCAATGGAGGAGTTGATCATCTTTTATCAAGACGAGTGCACCTATTGAATAAGGAGGCGAGTCACTATTGAACCACCTTTTTCGTTGTTGCAGTGTGTTCAGATATTCTAAATTCCATCTTTTCCAAAAATCCGGATGGATACGAGTTAAAAAAAGCTGCCAACGCGATAATCGACCGATAGATAGGTGTGATAAATCTGGTTCAGGAATAGCAGTTAATGGAGCCAGAAGTAAGAAAATGTCCTGGTGTTAGTGCAGATATGTCATTCGGATCATTACTAAGCGGACATAGAGGGCGAGAATTGAGCACAGACTCAATCTCTAAGTGGACTGTATAAAACTCCTGTATGACCTGTTGAGACAGAAGGAACTGTAAAGTCTGGGCACCTGGATGCAGACATATTTTGTGGAAATGCTGAATAAGGAGCCCAGTAAGACGATGAGATGAAGGAAGCAAAGCTGGGTGTTTGTGATCAAGAGCCAGACCAGAAAAAGACAGACGACCGCCCACCCTGAGAACACCATCTTCTCCAACAAATGGATTCAATTTTCGAAGTAATTTAGATATGGGATTTCCCGAGATGAGATTATCGATCTGTTCCTTGAACACAACCCGTTGAACCTGCTTTATAATGAAGAAAAGTGCATCTTTGAGATGAACTGCGGAAAATCTATATATCTTAGGAGCTTTAGAGTTCTTTATGAAGTTAACGAATCTGAAAATGTAAGCTACCACCCTTTGAACCTTGGACAGAGAGGAATACCTGGAGAGCAAATCATCAACAAACGATAGAGAAATGAAAGTTGACAAAGAGAGGTGACGCTCTTCTGTTTGTACAAGATGAAGAGAATTCTCTATTTCATTATTTGCGACGGTGAGATGTTTGGAACGAAGCCAGTCAGGGCCTGTCCACCACAAAGAGCAATTCAACAGTTCGGTCGGCGTTAAGCCGCGTGAAGCACAATCAGCTGGATTGTCTTTCGATTGAACATGATACCAATTTTCTGTTGAAACTAAGTCCTGAATTTGAGTAGTACGATTGTTTACAAATGTCTTCCATCGATGAGGAGAAGACTTAATCCATGTTAGAGCTACCATTGAATCAGACCAAGCAAAAATGTCATCTATTGTGAAGGCTGATTGGTAAACAGAGGAAACCACATTAATGAGTTTTGATAATAAGAGACAAGCACACAATTCCAGTCTTGGAAGTGAAATTCTCTTCAATGGGGAGACCTTTGATTTACCACCTACGAAAGAGATGTCAATGGAGCCGTCAAAATTGAAAAACTTGAAATATACCACGGCTGCGTAGCCACGCTCACTACTATCTCCGAAACCATGAAGTTCGCAACGATAAAATGATTTCGATGCAAGTTTCCGAGGTATCTTTAATTTACCCAATTCGGTTAATTCGGATTTACACTGATTCCAGCGACGGCTAACATCGTCTGGAAGTGTATCATCCCACTGCAAACCTAATGTCCAAAGATGCTGGATCAAATGTTTAGCAAGAAAAGTAAACGGAGAAAGGAACCCCAAAGGGTCGAAAATTCGAGATAGTTCTGAAAGTATGGTACGTTTGGTACATACCTGAACAGTAGTTTCCGCAAAATAAGAAAATTCGTCCGACGAAGGAAACCACCTCAAACCGAGAATTTTGACTATCGGATCTATATCAAACTCCAAAGAATGGTGATATTGATGATCTAGAGGTATGGTTGAGAGTAATTGAGAACTGTTACTACTCCATTTTCGGAGCTCAAAACCACCACAATTCAATAAGGAAATCAGTTCCTTTTGCAACGTTTTTGCGTCTTCCAAATCATCACAACCTGTAACGACATCATCGACATAAATGTCTGTGAGCAAAATTTTGGATGCTTTCGGAAAACGAGCTTCCTCATCCTTGGCCAACTGTGCCAAAGTTCGAAGGGCAAGAAAAGGTGCTGGTGCAACTCCGTACGTAACGGTATTCAGCTGATAGGTTTTTATGGGTTCCGATGGAGAAAACCGCCACAATATTCTTTGAAAGTTTCGATGTGATTTTTGAACTAATATTTGACGATACATTTGTTTGATATCAGCTGTGAAAACGAACCGATGAACACGAAAGTTCATCAAAATGGCAATAATATCCTTTTGTAATTTAGGACCTATCAATAGAGCATCATTTAAAGATAAATGACCGGGTACATGAGCTGACGCATCGAAAACAACCCTCAACTTTGTGGATGGACTGTTTGGTTTGATTATACAATGGTGAGGGATATAAAAAGTATTTTCATAATCCGAACTAGTAGAAATCAATGACATATGATCTTTTTCTAAATATTCCTGCATGAAAGTAGAGTATTCCCTGTATATATTCTGATTTTTAATAAGTTTACGTTCAAGGGATAAAAAACGACGTAGTGCTAGAGAATATGTGTCACCGAATGAAAGAGTTGACTGATCAGGTTTAAATGGTAATGCCACAGTGTACCGTCCAGATGTATTTCTAGAATAGTTCTGAGTGTATAATTTCTCACAAAATTGATCTTCTGGTGATACAATGACATTCTCTGAAACTTCTTCAAGTTCCCAAAATCTTTTCAACGAGGAGTTTAAACCTGATTCAGACAATGACAAATGAAAATTGTTAACTGATATGTTAGGTGATTGAATCTTTCCCATGAAAACCCAACCAAACACTGTCTCAAGTGCTGTTGGTTCTAAACCGTTACCCTCGATACGACCCGATCGAATTATTAAAGAGAATATATCCGCTCCGAGGAGAAGATCTATTGAGTTCGGAATGGAAAAGCTCGGATCTGCTAACTTCTTGTTATGGACACAATTCCAAAACGAATAATTTACGAAAGAACTCGGCATCTCCGCACAAATCTTCGGAATCACGACGGCGTCGAATGTAAAAGATGGATTTATTTGACCTGATGGACGAATAGTACATTCAGTGCTGCAATTAGCAGAAGATGAGCTTTCACAAATTCCATTTATCGAAAATGAAGCTTCACAAATTTTCAAGCCTAATCTATCTACACACGATTGAGTTATAATATTTATTTGAGAGCCTCCATCTAACAGAACTCGGACCTTCTGATATCTACCCCAAGCATCACGAATTTCAACCCTCAGCGGTTGCTAAGAGAACGGTAGAATTTGAAGTAACATTGGTTAAAACCTGAGCTGAGCCTGAATCCGATGAATTTGCAGCATTGAAATGAAACGTCTCTGATGAAGAATCATTCTCCGCACCATTGCGCATGTGCAACAGGGTATGATGCTTTGCGTGGCAAGTACGACAATTTGACCTTGAAGAACAATTGTTAATCTTATGTCCAGAATGGAGGCAATTGATACACCAATTTTTGTTCTTCACAATCTTGAACCGATCTTGAACAGTTTGTTCCAAAATGATGGACATTTGTAAATACTATGAGCTAACTTGCAATAATTACAGGTTATACGTTTTTTGAATGATTCAGTTTCCGTTTGAACGAGAAGAGTCGAATTTCTTTTATTCATTGAGAGAGACTAGATTTCAAAACTGGAGAATTCGAAACTGAATGAGTTTTCGACGGAAGAGAAAGAGCTACTGCCTCCAAGGCTATACACTGATTTGTCAGGAAATTTCGCAAATTGACAAACGACGGAATATCTGTTGAACATTCTTGTAATTCAAAACGTTTGATCGTTGCTGAATCTAATTTCTGAATGAGAATGTGAAATAAAACAAAGTCCCACTGGTCAACGAGTAAACCTAAATTCCTTAATACCGATAAGTTTTCCGCAAAAACTTCTAGAATTCGCCTAAGGTCTTTAGCTGAATCACCCTGTAGCTTTGGAACATTACAGATTTCCTTCCAACACGTATTAGCGAGAAGTCTTTTATTTTGATATCTTTCCGCCAATGTCTGAAAAGCGCTTTCATAATTTTCAGCAGTCAATGGAAATCCTTTAACTAAATTTAAAGCATGAGAAGAAAGTGAACTAAGGAGGTATTGAAACTTTTCTATTTGACTCAAATTAGAATTTTCATGTACCAAACTTTGGAACATATCGAAAAAAAGTAGGCCACTCTTTATAATTCCCATTGAAAATGGGCAATACTATCTTTGGAAGTTTAACATTTGGCGAACTAATAGAGCAACTGTCTTGGTTTTTTACTGGAATGTTTACTACAGGAAATAAATTAACATAAATTGTTCTGATGGTGTAATAATTATCCATAAAGGCTGTTCGAATAACCTTCTCAGTGTTCAATTCGGGTTCTTCGGAAGATACTATCATAGAGACAATAGACGTATGTAAATTTTGAAAGTCCACGAGAATATCGTCAAGTATTTCACATCTTAATTTGAATCTAACATGGAGACTTTCATCAGTGAGAGCGAATTGTGCTAAATTGAGAATTTCCTCGAGATCATCAATAACAATTTGACGACGAGCTTTGAGTTGTTTCAATTTTGTCGCCATTATTATTATTCAAGGTATACTGCAGAAAACAATATGAATTTTGTTTTGAGTAATTTCGAAAAAGAGTAAATAGACTAAACGATTGAAAAGAACTAAATTAATTAATAAAGTAAATAATTAAGATTGAATCTATTAAATTGAAAATCGAGTTGAAAATAAACAAATGAAAATAATGAAATGTAAATAAACAAAAACAAGAATGTCAATCTTTGTTTATGTTTTGAATCAAGGTTATGAGCATAGATGAGAAAAACAAACGAAGAGTTGTCTATGTTCCGAAAATGAAAGCAGCTAAATTCTATAACATGCGCAGATATTAAAGAATTTATGAATGTGTTCGATATCTTATCAAGTTTTCGAGGTTAGATGAATAATGACAGATTGAAATAAATGCAAATGAAAAAACGAAATGAAAAAATTCCAAAATGCTTGATCGCAATAATTTTGAAAACGCGGTTCGAAAATATGGGCTCAAGAAGGACCAAAATGGCACGACACGGCCTTTGAAATTAAATGAAAGCAAAGAAATTAATAATGAAATTCTGAAAAAATATGAAAAAATGACTCGAAAGAAAGGCGAATGTTGGAGTATCGACGATTGCGTACCTGTTGGTTCACAGCACATCAATGTGTCACTCACGAGCGAGAAATAGTCACCTTTTCACTGGTGTTCGAACTTGTAGAAATTAACGAGAAAATTCGACAGAAACGAAGAAAAAGTCTTGCACTGCATCGAACGAGCGTCGATGTCTGTATTCGAATTACGACTTCTTTCGTCTCGCACTGTCATATGCTCCAACATATGTCCATACGTAAATATACGTCCATAGAGAAAGAAATGAACATACGTGGGCCGCACGAAACGAACAAGCATTTTGGAACAGAAAATAAATGAACTTAACTAACAATAACGAGTTGCAGTAACACGAAAATTAGCTGGATAATCTTGGGGTGCTGATGCTTCCACTCTTCGCGCAGCATTTCTTTCTTTAGTCTTTTCTGTAGCTGAGTATTGTTGCTCTGTTAGGTTTGATAGTGCACATACACAAAAAATCGATGCACAATTGAATACATCTAAGAGAATAATTACTGGCACCGTAAGATCTACACCGGTTCATTGGTTACCAGTTTTGTCATTGTACCTCCCCATATTCGCAGACAAACTTAATCTACATAGACGTAAGTATTATTGCTTTTGCAAGGTATTAGGCGTGGTGAGTGTCCTTTTAATCCTTTACTACCACGAAATTACATTTGATGGGTGAAATCTTCTTTTTTTGAGATAATATGAGGGAGCATCAATTGTCTGAAACTGTGTATCTTATCAAACATCAAACACTTTCAAAATAACTCAACGTATGTTAATCTTCGATATCCAAATTGTTTACCTTGGAAAATTTTCATGATAAACGTGAAGGATTAGCAGGGTATACAACACTTTTACACTACGTAATAATAGGAATTTTAAATGTTTATATTGATACACAGTGTGGAAACCACTCATAGATTAAAATTCTTATAATTACGTTGGAAATTATAAAAAATGAAGATACATCTCGAATTTTGTATTTGGTGTGGCGTTATTTGAACATAAATTCATATTGTAAAAAATCGAATGCGGACCTGATTGCACGAAGCCGACAAAGGGGTAATTAGAGGCTGAGTGCGTGCGCGAGGCAGAAGCTGAAGAGCCATAAATTACGATGCGGTCGTACGATTAACAACCAATAAAAAACATCACATAGCATTGGAGTCTGATAGAGACCACCGGCGATTACATTCTCAAAATTTCCTGAAAACAAAGGAACATTGCAGAATGTCAATTACCCGGGTAGTTGAACAGCTGTGGGCCTAATAGTTCAGTTAAAATGATGGTGAAATCGGGTTTTTCGCCTATATGGCTGATTTTATATGGAAATAATCAGAAAAAAGCGTATAAAACTGTGGGCAAAGTAAAAAAATTCCATGTTGAAAAACTACCCCAAAATACGATTTTTCGGTTAAATTTCGGAAATATCAAAAAAAGTTTCAAACAAAAGTTGTAGAGCGGAAAATTCTAGTTCAAATTATGTCCTTCATCGTTCTCGAAAGTGAATTAGTATACTGATAAACAGCGTATTTCTTTATTTGCACCATTACAAAAAATCTAGATGACGCTGAGGGAGATGATATTGATGCATTTAATTGAAGAACTATTATTAAAAATGAAATTAATGTTTTTCCTGAAACCTGTCGGTTTCCGATACAACTCAAAATTGTAGTCTAGGGTTCGATTTAATAAATACAAAACAAAACGAGACGAGAGTCCAACCCTGGCAAATATCTGCCAGATGTTCAGTCCAGTGTTCAAGTAGTCATTTCATCGAGCGTCAAATTTAAAATTCGTTGTTATTGCGCAAATAAAGAAATACGCTGTTTATCAGTATACAAATTCACTTTCGAGAACGATGAAGGACATAATTTGGACTAGAATTTTCTGCTCTACAACTTTTGTTCAAGATTTTTTGATATTTCCGAAATTTAACCGAAAAAATCGTATTTTGGGGTAGTTTTTCATTTTTTTCACCTCCTTCCCGGTCTTTGGAAATTTGTTTACTTTGCCCACAGTTTTCTACGCTTTTTTCTGATTATTTCCATATAAAATCAGCCGTATAGGCGTTAATTGAAGAACTTGCCGACAGCACTTGTTTAGTAGTAAAGTACATAAATTATATCTTTGTGTGGTATAAATAAAAAAAAGAGTGCGTGTAACGTTAACACGCTTGAACACGTTTGAAGTAAAACTTCTTTGGCATTGTACGAGATGGTAATTGAGTTAAAAATCATACAAAATATGACCCGTTTTTATACAGAATAAGTATTTTTATAACGATAAATGTCTTTTATTGTTGATAAGTGTTGTATATGTAGCATAAGGTTTTTCATGTAAAATGTTTTTCTAATATGTTTCTTTAATTTTTTTTGTTTATTAATTCATTTCTTATGAAGTCTGAAATTTAATTATTTCATTTATTCATTTCCCATGAATTTCATTTATTTTTCATATTGTCTTCCATTGCATTGTAATTTCAATGTATGCTAATAGAAAATCTATAAATAATTTTTATTCTTTCTATTGTTTACATGCTAGCAATACTGAACACTTACTCTTCCTACCATCTTTATGCTCTGCTTTTGAATAATTTGTATTCATGGTTGAATGTTATGTTATGATTTTCAAAATTTTTTGTTTTAATTTTATTTCGAATATAAGTAAAATATTCTTCTTCTATTTATTCATGTATAATTTCAGTATCCTTTGTTTTTCTCGTCTTCATTTCATGTTTTCTTTTCATTTTGTTCATTACTTTCATATCATTTAATAACATCGCTTTTATTCTGATTAATTTAATTATCCTGATCTGAATTGAATGAATTTTGTAATCTGCTCTGTTTTGTAATTAATTTCGTATGATATAATACTTCATAAATTATATTCCTAAATATCCACCAGAATAACAATAAAATGATGAAAATTTATATCAGCTTTTTTCTTTATCTTAATAATCTAGCATATGTCTGAATTTCACAAGAGCGGCATAATTCAGTGCATATTTACCATGCATGCTTGAGAAAATTTAAAATTCCACCATCAAATAATGCAATTTAATATTTTTTACTAGTTATTTTATTTTTGAAAAAATTTTCAATTGATTTGCTTATAAACTATCTATAGACAAAATCAAAATATTTGAAAACCGGATGGTACAGAAACGTGACGCCATATTGCCGTAACGGACTTCCGTCATTCAGTTACCTCTTAAAGAAGTTTTACTTCAATAAGTTGAAGTACGACTTATTTTTTGTGATATTGTTAGGAAAATGTCACGATATGTACAGAAAAATATTGTTCAGGGTGACAACTTTTCCGTAAAAGTCTATGCTTAATCAATTTCATTCTAAGAGTCTGTATATATTATGAAATATGAGTTCAGGTTTAGTTAGAAGAATGGCGGAGTTTTGGATGGTTTCAAAATCATATGAGTGACCACAAAAAATTCCATTTCCTTATCGATGAAGTTGATTAACAATTTCTTTCAGAAGTATAATCCAGAATTGTGTTTGTATTAAGAGTAATAGCAAGTGAATGAAATATTTCAGAGAAATCGTTTTAATTTTTCAAACTTAGTGCTATCAACTGAGATATTTGAGTCTGCTTGAATATTGACAAACCATTTAAATAACATAAATACAATGAATCTGCATAATTACATTCCAGAATCCTAAATTCAATATTTGGAAAGATATCCGATGTTTTAGTTGCCGACAGGATACTTACAAACAATGATTTAAACAAAAAATTACTTGGTTTATGTGATTAGGTACTAGTTGGTCAAAAGCGTACTCGTCATTGTTCGGATCCTATTATATTTATCAAATCATCATAAGTTTAGGAAACAAGCTGATGTAACAATACATTCGAATATTTCAGAGACTTTTCTTTAGAAAAAGTACAACGCCATGTATTTCAGGGTGAAGTGTCGTTTCTCTTATCCACTATATCTTATTCCTTTAATTGGCAATATTGTTGAGGTAAGATGTTTATGACGGCGAAATTAAATATTCAATCATTGATCATACCATCTAGAGAAATTATTGCAAACTCAAAATAGTGTTTTTTTCGCACGCATATTCAGTAAAACAGCTTGTAAACGTTTTGCCGAAATGTCTATAATTTTCGAATATCGAGACAAAAATAGTCTCAATCGATTGGGTTTGACTGATGAAGGATTAAACTTGAGTATGTTTTTATACTCTCTATCTTCGAAAGAGATGATTTTTCATATTTTCATAATGTCCAAAGATCTCAGTCAAGTTCGATATTGGCCCATCAAATTGGAGCATCTGAAATTTTCTTTCCCCTATAACTCCATATCCATCGGATCAAATTGTAACTTGGAAAATATTTGAAGTAGGTTGCAAAAATAGGCTCACAAGGTTCGGTAGAAATCGACACGCTAAATGTTTAAAAAAAATCCCAAAATATTTTTTTTCAAACTGAATAACTCATTAGATATTGGGCGTCTCGTAACAAAAATTTATGTTTGATCAAATTCCTCGACATTTTGATTGAAAAAAACTTTTATTTTCAGTGCATTATTTCAAGAACATCGAATGGATTGATTGAGGGTGAAATCTATTACACTGTTGATGGAAATAGGACATACTACTCCTATCAGAGTATTCCATATGCCAAGCCACCTCTAGGTGCACTAAGATTTCAGGTAAATCATTGAAGTTTTACGTTTTTCAAGTTTTTGGCAATTTTTTTCCAGCCACCACAACCACTAGATAATTGGGATGGTATTCTTCCAACGAAAACAAATTCACCGAGATGTATGCAATCAAATTCAACTTCGATAGTGGGGGTAGAAGACTGCCTCTATTTGAATGTGTATACCCCTAAGGTAGGAGATATTTATTCTGAAAAAAACATAAGGGAAATTATTCCTATCACAGATTAACTTATAAACTAAACAACATTCAAATAAATAAGGACGTTGGTAAATAAGTAGCTAATAAAGAATTAATTTAATTTGAAAATATTCTTAACGTTTTTCCTAAAAATGGACAGACTAATAAGAAGAACCTCGATCCCCACAATGTTTGATAAATGAAGTCACACTCGGTGAACTGGCGAATTCGTACCGAAGTTGGTGTTAAATGAACTCTCTGAAAGTAACGCCCGTCTACGGGTTACTTTTGAAGGACATATAAAGGGGAATCATTGCAACCAAGTCGGTGAGTGTAATAATCCCTCATCAGGCGAACACCGAGTGATTTTTAATGAGAAATCAGCCAAACTTGTGTTGTTAGGGCATCCATACCGAAGACAGCATGTCGCGTGGACGTGGAATAAGTTGCTCCAAGTGCTATTAAAATTGATAGATACGATGATTCCATCAATTGTAAAATGTGCGATAATAATTATCGCATCAAGTATGTGAATTTAACTGTGGAAGAGTTCAACAAAATACGTGAAAATACCTCGCAGAAATGGTTGTGTGATTATTGTATACAAACCAATACTTCGGATACTAATTCCTATGAATTTTCAACTGTACAAGTCTCCGTCACAAAGGAAGAGACAGATTGTAAGTGAAATATCGTCGTTGTTTCTTGAAGAAATCGAAAATTTGAAATCGCTTATAACATCTCAGAATAAACAAATAAGTTACCTGAAAAAAGAAATATGTATCCTCACGACGCACAAAAACGCATTGACAACAAATGCAGGTGCTGTTATCACCGAAACTCCATCAGGTTGGGATTCCGCCACTGAATCATCGAGGTCGATAGCACAAGTCCATATTGCGGTACCCACTATTAATTCGAACAGTGAAAATGATATTCATGACTCTACTGAAAATGAATTAAAAGAGAAACAGCAAGAGCGAAACGACAATTCAAAGGTGAAACAAAAAAATGATAATAGCGAAATATCAAGGAACCCCACCACGCCGAGACAAATGATGCAATCCAGAAAGGTCTTGAAGCCGATAGTTGGAACTTCGAAAACAAACAGTTTACAGGGTGTCCCAAAAAAACAATTTTCTCATATTCACGTAACAAGACTCAACCCAGAAACGACGGTAAATGAGCTACAAGAATTTTTAAGTGAAAGTATACCTAATGTCGTATGTGAGAAATTAACATAAAAAAAACCAGATATATATTCATCCTTTAAATTATCTATTCCAACAGAATTTTTGGACAAAGTGTTTCATCCAAATGTTTAGCCAGAGGAATAGCGGTGAACAAGTTTTTATGAAACGACGGCAGCTGAACACCAATCCTTGAGGAATATAGGCAGACCAGAATGTGCAAGTAACGGAAATAATAATTTTTTAAAAATAGTGCAAATAAATATACAAGGTATTTCTAATAAAATCAATGACTTTGAAGTTTATGTTACTCTCGAGAGTCCGGACATAGTAAGTGTTCCTGAACATTGATGCAATTCCACAGAAGTGTTATTTATGAGCTTAAAGGGCTATGTAATGGCTGCTTCATACTGCCGGCCTACAAGACAGCATGGTGGAACAGCTATATATATTAAATCTAAATTTGAATTTGAACCTATTCCTTATTAGGTTGATTTTTCATGGAATTTTGAGGAAAGCAATTGGTCAAAAACTACATTCAACTAATGCCAACGTTTCGTAGATATATTTCTACTTCTTCAGGGCTACAAAAAGAGATCGAATATGGTATAAAGTACATCTGATATAAAAATTGAATAATGGATTAAGACATGGTTCCAAAATAAACATATACAACAAACAGTAACAAAATCGTACAATTGAAACTATATATTAAAACTACATTCATTCGAATTCATTTGTTATTTTTTTTTTTTTTCTATTTGGATTTGACAGAAACATATATTCAAAATCGAAAAACCTTACCAAAGTCGAACTCAAGATATACATTATGTAAAATTTCCATACATTCCTGGACTCACTAACAAAATAAATATGCTCATAAAATCGTTTTCTCATAACATAAAAGTAGTTTCATACAACATTTCAACTTGTAGCACATTATTTTCTAAATTGAAGGACGTCGACCCTATGTTGGATCAGAGCAGATTGGTTTATAAGATCCCTTGCAGTGATTGTTCGAAGAGTTACATTGGCCAAACTAAACAATATCTAAAAAATAGAATAAGTCAGCACAAATATGATTGTCAAGAAAAATATAGATCTAAAGATACTAAAACAGCCCTTGCAACCCATCATTTTGATAATAAACATAAATTTGATTTTCAAGCGGTTTCTATTTTGGACATAGAAAGAAATTATACAAAAAGAACCATCAGTGAGATGATATACATAAAGTTAAATGATACTGTCAATTGCCGAACTGACACACAAAATTTGAGCTTGATATATAATAACATATTAGATCTTTTCAAAAACAAATATTCATAACAGCGAATTGAGGAATTCAACTTTTTTAACAACATATTTTAGACTCCACCTGTTGTTGAACAGGTTAAGATAGAAATAAATATTTCAGTTTCGGAACACTCATTGACCTTAACAAGTTATTGTGATGTTTTGCAATTTGTCTAAAAAACATTCTAGACGGAGTTTTCCAAATTTTCCCCATAAGTTCCCTTTCAATTTGCTCAACAAACTAATATTAAGATCCTTTGTGTGTAAAACATAAGTTCGACTTTGGTAAGGTTTTTTCGATTTTGAATATATGTTTCTGTCAAATCCAAATAGAAAAAGGAAAAAAAAAATAACAAATGAATTCGAATGAATGTAGTTTTAATATATAGTTTCAATTGTACGATTTTGTTACCGTTTGTTGTATATGTTTATTTTGGAACCATGTCTTAATCCATTATTCAATTTTTATATCAGATGTATCGTAACATCTGTGTTCTCAGTGTGTACAGGCCTCCCACGGGTAGCTTGGAATTATTCGAGGGGTAAATCTCTGCCTGAAATGTTGTACACCATAAATCCTTTTTGGCAATTAAATCCCGAGAAATCCCAATAAAAGCCCATTGATCTCTATAAATCCCACTAATTCCAAATAAATCCCCATAAATTCCCATCAATCTCTATAAATCCCTATAATTTCAAATAAATCCCTATAAACCCCTTTAATCCAATTAAATCCCCGTAAATCCTAATTAGTTTTACTAATGTATCTTATTTTTGATTCGGACTTGGCAAATAATCTGACGTCTCAGATGCTAGCAAAACGATAAATAATAAGGAGGGTTCAGAGATTTCAATTATTTTATTAACATATACTATTGTTACGTTTTTCCTCAGCGAAATAGGAAATCAATACAAGTCTTCTTTAAACTAATTTATATTCACACTTAACTAACAATAATCAATAATTAATATACACAATTTATCTACAGAATTTCACTAGGAACACCTGTTTATTCGTCGGCAAGTTCTATCCATGAATGAATCCATGAATCGGCTTCAGTCATTTATATTCGGCGCTGTTTTTCTAGAAGTTACCAGAAAGATGCTTCACATTCCAGAATGATAGTAGCGTTCTCTTTTATGTCACATAAATATGCCACCATTAATCGTTTTTTATGTGACAGCTTTATGGCGAGCGGTTCCTTTCATCATGTTCTTAATCCCTTTGTCGGCGCATGAAGCGGAACTCCTCTGTTGTCGCGGAAGTCCTTAAAATGTTCATATTCGGTTTTGTTACATTGCTCCCTCCTTAAAAAAATGTTCGGTCCCCGAACTTTTCCTTCATGACTGAATCTGCAAGCGCTCCCATTTCTGCAGATCCCTTGTTGATCGAAATAGCAGGATAACGTTTTCTTTACGGGACCGCCTTTCGGGTTGAAACTACAAACCCGTATTCGGTCATCGGTATTCTGGAAAACTATCTCCAGCATGTTACGAACTACTCTCCAGTTTAGACGATCCAGTCCACAACCCAGCTTCGAAATTGCAACATGGCTCCACATGGTAGGTTGGCTTTCCATAAGATTTTTCCTTGGTTACCATATAGAAGAGGTAACGAGGTCCATCGGTCAACTTCAGGATTCGGCTAAGGAAAGGTTGTTGTCCCATGAGGTCTGTTACACGACCAAATTTCTTCTTGAAAAGGAGAGCTATCTCTTTGGACATGTTGAGATCTTCAGCTACACAGTGCGCCAATGAGTAGTCTACCGGTACCGCAAAAAGATCTTGTTGCTCCTCGGTTGTGATCCCGAACCTCGCTTTTTCGGTTTCTCCATAATTTGCCATGAACTGATTAAATCTCAATTCCTCTTGATCTGGGGTCTGAGTTGTAGTCCTTCCCACTCCTGTCTCGTCCTGAGCGTTATGACCGGCCTCATATCTTGCCAGGCGATTCACATGAACAACACGTTTCTTTCTTCTTGGCAATTTTTGGATGCGGTAGACTACGTCGTTGATCCTCTTCACAACCTTATATGGTCCTTCCCAATCCTTCTGTAACTTTAGGATAGCCCTCTTCTCCTCTGGGGGCTGAACAACCATACCAAATCTCCCACCTCGTATCTACCTTCTGCCGCCTTGATGTCGTAACGAGTCTTCATGCGATCACTTGCAATTTGCAGGTTTTTCCGGACCTTCTCATGGATGTTGTGCAATCTCCCCTTCAGACTGCTCACGTAATCTTCACCCGCAATATCCGTTACAGGTGTACACCCAAACTCCAGGTCACAAGGAAGTCTCATATCTCGACCGAACATGATGCATGCTGGGGTTTCCCCTGTCGATTCCTGCACGGATGATCTGTAGGCCATGGTGAATAGATGCAGGTACCTATCCCAATCTCTCCGGTGGTCGGAGACAACCTTGGCCAAGTATTTTCCCACAGTCCTATTCATTCTCTAGACCATGCCGTCTGACTGTGGGTGGAGAACAGTTGTTCTGGTCTTCTTGATCCCTAGCAACTCGCATAGGGTCTGGAACAAGTTGGACTCGAAATTTCGTCCCTGATCTGAATGAAGCTCCATAAGCATGACGAATCTGCAGAACATCTCCTTGACCAAGACATCAGCAACTGTGCGGCTTCTTCATTCGGAATGGCGTAAGCCTCCGCCCATTTGGAGAGTCCATAACAACAAGGATTGTCCATAACAACAAGGCTGTACTTTATTTTTCAACCAACCTTGAATTTGGAATCTAAAATCATAAGAAAAAATCTCAATTCATAAATCACAGAGGTTTCAAGCTTCAAGCAAACCGATAACTACTAAAGTGAAATGTTAAGATTTTTACATTTATAATATTATACACATAAGAGTGACGCAGATATAAAACCTGCAAACGTATAAATACAACACATCACTATGCGAGATAAACCATGACATAATGTTTCTTGTGAACAAGATAAAACGGATAAAACTTACCTAAAATTTCACTTGTCAACTCACTAATTAATCACCAAGAAGAGACTGTAATAATAATAATATATTAATACGCTCTCGAATAGGCTAAACAACCGACCTAATGACCCAATAGCGAATGAGTGCCGAAGAAAGCATACGCAAATTGGAAATGTTGCCAGACTCAAGTATTCCAAAACATAAATGCCGAGCATAAAATAATTCGATAAATAGTCATCATTCAAAAACCGATCAATCAGATGAATAATCATAAATTTAAATTTAAGCTTGCCTAGTTCGTTATTAATATTTTATAGCTGAGTTTTTTCAATATGGACCTAAACTGGGAATTTATTATGCATGAATCAAACGGAGCTTTTCCTGAAACTTCAGGTGGTTTCAGTAAAACCGGCAATGCCGCGCTTAAATCGTGTTTATTCGCGCAGCACATGGAGCTAATTTGCCGAGATCGCAGGACGATTTGATGGCACGTGGTAGACGAGTGCTCTTGCGCCGAACGTGATGCTTTAAATTCTTCGTAAATCCTCGGTAAATCTTTATAAATCACTGTAAATCCCAGGTAAATCCTATAAATCCTCTTGAATTCTCATAAATCCCTGTAAATCACAGTAAATCCCAATAAATCCCCATAATTCCTTGAGGCTGTACACCATAAATCCCCAGATATTTACCCCTCGGAATTATTCGACGAGACAATGTCATCTGAATTATTGTCTTACTGGTTCGCATTCTATTTGTTTGTGGCGATTTGAACATAAACTATCACGAGTCAGGTAGGGCGCTGGATTATCTTTTGCTGCAGTTTGATCTAAGCGTTACATCAGAGGAACCAACTAGAATCTTCACGAACAAGCATGGCATCACTAGTTCTTCCAAAATTGATTATATTTTAACCAATGTACAGCGCGATTTGGTAAATACCACGGTGGCTGATTCTGACATCGGGGATCACAGGGTTATGTCACTTCGTTTCGAGTGCATCTCGCCTAGCCCTGTAGATAACACATGTTTTCGTACATACCGATGTCTAATAGAAAATAATTTACAGAATCTATCGTTGAAGGCCGCTTCTGCATTTTTCGATGGTATGTACCATGAAAACGATTTTGAAAGTCGCTTTGGCCATTTCTATAACATATTACAGCATTTGTTAGATTCTACTTGTCCGATCAAAACAAAGAAATGGTTTTTTAATCACAAAACGGATTGGATCACTGATGAAATCAGACAGGCCAGTAATGATCTCAAGAACCTTCATTGGTTGTTCAAAAATTTAAATATTTATTTAGCGGCTAAAAAGGATTATAAAGTCTTATTAAAATCCACTAAATTGAATTACTATAAGAATATTTTGGATTTCTCCAGTAATAAAAAAAAACTATTTGGAACTTGGTGCGTGAGGAAACCGGTCTCACTAAATTTGATAAAAATATTTGGTTCAAAGTTCATGGTAGCATTATCTCTGACCAACCAGATGTAGCTAAAGCATTCGCTGAATATTTTTCCTCGATAAGGATACTGAGTGTTGAGAGGCATTTCGGTGGTTATCGGTCTCGTTCGTGTACAACTCGTTCATTGACAGTCAATAATTTCTTTTTCTTTCCGGTTGAAGCTGACGAAATAGCCTCAGTTATACACAAAATAAAAAATAATAAAAGTTGCGGGCTGGATATGATTCCGGTCAGAGTGTTGAAAATTTTGTCGCCCTACATTTCCGAACATCTGGCTAATCTTATGAATGACTCGGTACTGTCAGGTAGATTTCCGTCTCTACTGAAGACAGCTGAAGTTATTCCTGTACACAAAAAGGGTGCTGCTGACGGCATTGACAATTATCGTCCTATTTCATTACTGAGCTCATTGCCAAAATAATGGAACGACTAGTATATGATCGAATGTTGAACTACTTGGATAAATTTTCCTTCATCACCACCTGGCAGCACGTGAGCCTGTGAGTTGGTAAATTTTGTATATAGTTGTTTGGATGATGGAGTTTGCGAAACTTGATTTTATAGCAGAGAAGTTGTTCAATTTGGGTTTCCGAGGGGTTTTTCTTGATTGGATGGTGAGTTTTATAAGCGCTCGATGGTTAACGGTAAAGATAGGTCAGCATCACTCAACTAAGTACCCTGTTGAAATGGGTGTACCCCAAGGATCCGTTCTGGGACCACTTTTATTTATTATTTTTATAAACGACTTGCCAGATTACATCATGCATCATTTAATAGCGAGATTGAAAATAAAAATATTGTTATTTGCTGATGACACATCTTTTCTTAATTCTGCGCGGAGTTTGAGAGAACTCAAGGCTGCTTGCGAGTTCACCGTCCAGTGTTTCTCTGATTGGTGCTTTAAAAACTGCCTTATTTTAAATGTAAACAAAACGGACCTTGTCTATTTCCAAATGCGTGAATCTTATCATCGGTTCAGTTTGAATCTCAAGTCTGGTATTTTGAAACCATCGAATTGTACGAAGTTTCTTAGTGTACATGTGCATAAAAACCTGATTTGGAGAGATCATGCAGATTTTGTATGTAGAAAACTAAGTAGTGCATTTTACGCTCTGAGGCGAATAAAACTCGTATTACCACGTGATGCTCTTATTAACTCGTATTATTCGCTCGCATATGCTCACCTAAATTATAACGTTGTCCTGTGGGGTGGTTCCTCATTCAGTTTTCATTTCCCAGAAGAAGATAATTCGTTTAATTTTTTGCTTAAAGCCCAGGGAGTCCTGTAGGCCCTGTTTCATTCTGAATAAAATAATGTGTTTTCCATGTATTTATATCTACAACTGTTTATTGTACACACGTAGAAATATTCTCTCACTGAGCAAATGCTCCGAATTTCATGATTATAATACGAGGCATAGAGAGACACTCAGTTTTCCAAAGCACCGAACCACTAAATTTCAAACGTCACCTTTGTATAGTGGCATAAAATTTTTAACCACCTACCTGATAGATTGAAGGTCTTGGAGTACAGTAAGTTCAAGAGAAAATCAAAGCTTTGCTGGTTGAGAAGTGCTTTTACAACTTGAATGAATATTTTCAGGCAATCATTAAGTAGAGTGCATATTCTTTTGCGTCATTGTATTGCCTATCTTTTGTAGGTTTTTCAATTTTTATTTTATTGTTTCAATACTATTGCATTCTATTTTTTTTTGACATGTTCCATACAAATGTATTTTGTCTATGGGATAAATAAATTATTATTATTATTATATAAAGGTTGGCAGTAGATTTACCTACACCATAATCTCAACCATGCATTCAAGAAGATTGTTCATTCACGTCAATGCTTTTCTACATTTTTGTCTATTGATCCTTTTACCAACAATGGATAATAGATCATACTGTAACATTTGTCACTTTTTCTTTCGAAAAGGATGACAAATATTATTTTAAAAACTAACTACAACACTGCAGTTTGAATGACTCCAAATACAAAGACCTGGCCATTTTACTTGATCGTCTAGCAAGGGTAGGACTCAATGTTATGTTTAAGTAATAATTCAAGTTCGTGATAATTGAGATTAGTGAAAATAATTGGGAAACAGAGATGGTAAATAAAACACAAACAACACTTAGACCCAAACAATCAGCTCTTTATTCGGGGTCTAAAAAAATGTAGGGGAAAACCTCAGGCATAAGACCCTTATGTTAGGTTAGCACTTGTTTAAAAACTAAATGGTTAATCATTAACAGCTGGTAAAGGCGACTATAACAATGCAGAATAGACAGTTATCATGATAATTAACTTTCATAATATAAAGAGAATAATAAGCATGGTAAATATGGCAACTTAGATAATGCAACAAGAATAATAATCATGACAAATATGTAAACGACTAATTATGACCATCGTCATGGTCACGGCCCCAGGGTACGTGAGCCATAACTAAAAATATTTGTATGAGCTAAGGAATTGGGAACACAGGTAAGGTATGGAGGTCCGGCGGCGGCTCTGAAAAATGTCAGAAAGTTTCGCGGTTGATAGAAAAAGTATATTCTCTCTGCCTTATAGCACATGATAGTAATGGTCCCTGCCTTAAGGCTTTGGAACCGGCCCTTCAAGGCCTTCTGATCCAGGTAGCTAAGAAATCTCATATAACAATATAGGAACGGTCCACAATCCCGAGACCTCTGAATAAAATATCATGTAATAGGAGCATATATAGATAAGTAGACAGCAGTACGAGATCATACAAAAAATAAACGGAAGTGCTCTCACCACTTGATAAAACAGTGAAACATATAAATAATCAACAGTAATGAAACATAGACATAGATAGCAACAAGAAAACAAACATGAATGATATAATAATAAGACTACTTCTCCAAAGATTACAAGAGAATCTTCACATAAATAAACTAAGGATTTCTCATCACTTGATATAAAAGTAACCATAAGTAAATAATAATCAGAATAACCTTAAAGAACATGAGCTTGAATAATACTAAGAAACATATATAATCGACAATAAGAAATACAAATAATCGACTATAAGAAATATACATAATGTTAGAAAGAAAACAGAAGTAACTGAACAAAAGCTCTCTCATCACTCGATATAATATTATGGTGCTACACACAAAGGAAAACATCCGTTACTAGGCATCTAGTCCAGTAAAGGAAGGGCTGAAATCACTTTTTCGGAAAGAGCTCGATATGTTGAAAATGAGCTGCATTTTGATATGTTGATTGTTATAATGAGAGAAAAAATATGGAGCGGAAAATTCTAGTCCAAAAACTGCAGGTGTTAAAATTTTCAGGAAACAGTTAGTGCAAAAACTGAGCGGTCCTGGACATCTGAAGTTCTAGAACATGGTAGGATTCAGCACAAGTTGTCTGGAGCTTGGTCTATTAGAATGAATATCATATCTTCATTGGGTTTAAACTATTAGTTTGAAATCGATATTTCATCTGCGTTTTCTTTTTCAAATAACTCGTTTTTGAATACTTAGAACATATTATTAAATAGTGGTTATGGGGAAATTTTGTGGAATATTACTTTGTCATCAAAATTTAAAGTTAAGAATTTATGCGATAGCAGTAGATAACATCTATAGACTCATCTGCGTTGTTGCAGAGAATGTTCTGTTCTTTATCAGAACGATGAATCAAGGAAAAAGAGGTTTCTTACGAATTATCGCCATATCCACTATCCCTCTTCGACCAATATGGATTAATGAGAAAACTGTTAACTCTGACCTTTATAAATTATTCTCAACGCATCTTCAATCACAATCTCTGCTTACTGGTATGATATATGTTATGGATGGTGGATGGTTATTACACACCTCACAGTAAGAGATTCGTAGTTGTATATATAGATCGTTCATATTGAAAAAATTGGAAAGAATTGTAAAATTGTATTTAGCATTCGGATGAAATATCGAGAGATTGTTGTGCCCCTGATGTACAAATTGATGAAGACAAAATAGTAACAATGACCCAAAAAATTTTTGAAATAAATATACATTTATCAAAATACTGTCCAATTATCAACGAAGCCATTTATTTTATTCGCCCATGCATTTGTTGGATGTGATTCTACTAGTGCTATGTACACTCAAGGAAAGAATAAAATAATACGTCTCACTACAGAGAAATCCTGATCTTCAGCGATTCAACCATTGCAGAATTTTTACTAGTATGGTTATGGAAAGAAAACATTACCACCCAGCGGGGAGGGCCCCGCTTAGCTTTATCCAGATATCTGAAATTTCAACACAAGTGGGGAAAGGTATTTGAATTTGTATAGGTGAACTGAGATATAAAATATTTCCATCCGAAAGGTTTTTTGGGAGATACCATATGAGCCGAATCAAGAAGGACAAATGCTTCCTCCAGCGACAGAATCAGCATTGATTTTCGTTATTTGAGTGGGAAATTATTATTGAATCGTAATGGATTATCGATGGACGACCGTACAGACTGAAACCTGAATATTGGGGAATTGGCATAAATCGCATTGAATGCTACTTCCTATTTTTCAAATGTACTGACCAATTACGGAAAATATCAAGTCTTTGAGAATTTAGCATCCACAAGGCAATTATTGAATAATCTGATATAATTCATTCACACCCTAGTTTTATTAGTTTCAAAAATTTCAGAAATTCACTTAGTCTTTTTTTTTGAAAAGCTATTCACATTTGTTAAAGGTGTTCTGCAGCTGTAATGGAAAATGTGATACTTTCGAAAATGTGATAAATCTTCCAGTATCACAGTTGCAAAAAAATGCAGGACTGAAATGTACAAGGTTTTGCAAAATGTAACGGCTTATCTTGTGAAAATATCTCTGACCTGATAAACAGAATATAAATGAATTTCACTCTGATGTTTGATGAGAGACGTTTTAATGGAATCTAGATGACGCTTTCAACACGAGATGATGATATTGCCTGCATTTAAAATTTCAACCTATTATTAGTTAAAAATGAAAAAAACAGTTTTTCCTGATATTATTCGATCGCAGAAACTTCAATTACTATTCATTAAAGAAAGCCCTCCACCGCTTGCTCTTGAAAGGGTTGAATTACTACAGTTTTTAAGTACCAACTTAACTCTTTTTCAACCCATTACTCTGAATAAAAAAAACTTTCTTTCCAGCGTTAGCCTCGAGAGGGTTAAAATTTCAACTAAGATTATTTTACTATCATGCTCTAAACATACCGGAATTTTTTACCCGAGTTATGAGAAAAAGCCTTTTTTCGCCCCTCTCCACCGCTTAGCCTTCATTATTCGTATATCGTTTAGCCTGCATCTTAAGGAAATTTTAACACAAGATAGATAATTAGGAATTTGGGAATTTTTCATAATTCTGAAAACTATTTTAGTTTTTGAATTAATATAATTTCAATTTCAATTTCGTCAAATTACAAAATTTCCTTTTAAAATTTATCCAATTTTTTTATCCTGACTTATCTATTTTTCATATTACTTCTAGCCTCCATTGAAGAATCTATATTGCCTTCGCTAGCCCCATCAGATTAGAATTTTTTTTACATCGTTGTACCTAAACTGTCCGTTTCTGTCACCAACTCAACATTATATGCTAGGACTAGTTCGATGTAATAAATGCAATAAATTTTTTAAAACGAGTTATGAGAAGAAAGACTGGCAAACCCCTGCCAGATGTTTGCCTTCAGCATTCAGGGTACCCATTTCATGAGCGCCAAATTTAAAATTCGTAACAATGGTTTTGCGCTACTAAAGAAATTTCTGTTTATCAGTATACAAATTCACTTTCGAGAACGATAAAGTACATAATTTGGACGAGAATTTTCCGCTCTACAACTTAGGTTTAAAACTTTTTTTTACTAAACCTTCTAATTCGCGATGTCATATCAGAAAACTTAATTTTCTATATTTCAACGCATGAATTTTATGCAATGTTCCTGAAAATTTTAACACCTGCATTTTTTTTCCTGACCATATATTATAACAATTAGCATACCCCAGATGTGTTGTTCCTTTATTTAATTAACACAATCAATGCCTGAAATTTACAAATTTCATCCCCAGAGGGTTGAACAGTCTTCAAGCGAAATATTTTAACGGTGTTGTATTTTTCACAATCAATGCCGAAATTTACATTTCATCAACAGCGAAATATTTTACTTTTCGTTTCAAAACGCCGACGAGATTTGGAAAGTGTCACTAATTGTCAAAATTAGAAAAAATACTTCAGAACAAGTACTTTGTTACATTTTCCTTATTGATCTCTATTCAACAATAGATAGTAGATCATACAGTTCGTTTTCGGTAACATTATCAGTTGTATTATTATTGATTTCAGTTACCAAATGATACAAGCGCACTGTTACCGGTTCTGGTATGGATTTATGGTGGAGGGTTCATTGCTGGTACGTCTGAATATGACGATGCAGCACCCGATTATTTTCTGGATCACAATATCGTGTTCGTTTCTTTAAACTACAGGCTAGGCATTATGGGATTTTTAAGTTTGAACGATTTAGTTGTTCCTGGCAATAACGGTCTGAAGGATCAGAATATGGGATTGAAATGGGTTCAAAATAATATCGAGAATTTCGGTGGTGACCCAAATCATGTAACAATATTCGGACAAAGTGCAGGAGCGTCATCTGTTTCTTATCATCTGCAGTCAAATCTTTCGGCGGGTGAGTATAATTCTTTCAACATTCTAGGATGCTGAATTCTGATCTAACAATTTCGCATTCTCTACTGAAAAAGTTTTTGAATTTCGTCTTGGAGAAAAATATAGGACAGCGCTAATTCAACCAAGCAGAAAAATTGGAAAATACCCCCATTCTACCCGAGAACTTCATCTTTCGCGTTAGAATGCGATATCTTTCGGAAAATTTGTTGTTGAATTGCTTTTCTTCTATCACAATTTGGAATTTATTCCCAGGACTTTTCTCTGGAGCCATCTTAGACTCTGGCACATCGTTATGTCTGTGGTCATTATCTAGGATGGGACCTCAAGCCGCAGCTGAAGTTGCCGCCAGTTTCTCTATTGATGCAAACAGCTCTCAATCAATTGTGAATGGGTTGCGACAAGTGGATGCCTGGGAGCTTCATAAAAGAGCAATGGAAATCCAAAGTTCGGTGAGTTTTCATGTTAGTTTGACTAGATAGATTGATGACTCAATAAATACCTAGTTACTGTACAACATTGTATTATTTGATTTAGAAATAGAACATAATATAGTATTTGATGACGAGATATTGTTGATGATGGAGCTCGTGTTGAATGATTGTTTGGGCTATTACCATCATCTATTGTGGATGTAATGTTTTCCGACGTTTCGATAGACATCTTCTATCTTTATCAAGGAGAGAGGTAAGAAACCTTTTGAAAATTATCAATTTTCAAAAAGTCAATATTGACAGAAGTCATGAAAGAAAATTGAACGATGTTATATACTCATCTGTGATATGATGATCTTTTTAAGTTGGATCGAACTATCGGCGTCCAAACTTCTGGCAGATCTATAGATGGAGCACTTATGGAATCAGGTGTTATTTTCATAAATGCTGCTTCTTTGATTTTTCTTCTTGCAAGTTTTTCTTCTTTTGATTATTGATGCTTCATCCCACTTTATACGATGATTCTCATCTACAGCATGTTGGACCAACCTGGATTTGTCGCTGTCTAGTACTCGTAGAAGCTTCTGATGTTCTTTTATTCGTACATTCAGAGGGCGTTTAGTTTCTCCGATGTGAGATCTTCCGCACTCGCAAGGTAATTCATATATGCAGTTCTTTGTCCTTTGTGTCTCATTATTAGGCTTAACTTTTGTAAGTTTAGCTCTGATAGTGTCTTGAGTTTTGAATGCAGTCGTTATGTTGTATCTATTTCCAATTCTTCTCATTTTCTCCGACAAACCTTTTACATAAAGAATTACGGTTTTAATGGTCTGATTTATATCTGTTGGTTCAGGTTGACTTTCTCTTGTTCGTTTAGCTTTTTCTAATATCTTTTTGGGGTAGCCATTGCTTCTAAGAGTTTTCGAGATGTTATTTATTTCTTCATTTTGGTCTTCTTCAGTGCAACAAATATTTATTGCTCTATCGAATAAATATTTTGCTACTCCCAATTTAGTGTTTAGTTGGTGGTTTGAATCAAAAGGTAGATATTGTCCTGTGTTCGTTGGCTTTTTATACACAGTGGTTCTTGGGATTCCATTTTGTTTATGTACGAGTACATCTAAGAATGGAAGTTGTCTGTCCTTCTCGATTTCAATTGTGAATTTAATTGATTCCTCTTCATTGTTTAGATATTGAAGGAATCCATCTATAGTGTCTCTTCCATGTTGCCAAATAATGAAAGTATCATCTACATATCTTTTCCACAGTTTGGGTTTAAGTACATATTTTTCTAATGCCTTCTGTTCGAAAATTTCCATATATAAATCAGCTAAAATTGGTGATAGTGGTGAACCCATGGCCATTCGGAATTCTTGTTGATAAAAGATGTCTTCAAATTGGAAATATGTTGTTTCAATACAAATAGAAAGCATTTCCATAATTGTATTCACGCTTAGTGTAGTTCTTTCACTAAGGGTTTGATCTTCTTCAAGCTTTTTCCTAACTATGATAAGTGTTTTATCTGTCGGAATATTAGTAAACAAACTGGTGATGTCGAAGCTGACCATAACGTCTTCTTCCATGATTTCTTGATGTTTCATTATTTCTATGACGTGTTTCGTGTTTCTTATCATCGATGTTGAATTACTTTTTAATGGTGATATAATTTTCAGCAGAAATTTAGCCAATTGGTGCCATGCTGAATTTCTTGAATTCACAATTGGTCTTAGAGGAATATTTGCTTCGTGTATTTTTGGTAGACCATATAAATGTGGTGGTTTACTGAAGTGAGGTGTAAGTCTTGATCTAACGAATTGATCTGGAAATTCATTTCGATATTTATAAAGGATTTTGTAAATCTTGTTTTCAACTGTGGTGGTAGGGTCCTTTTTTAGTCTTTTGTATTTTCCTGCTCCTAATAATTCATTGATTTTTTTATTATAAGAGCCAACATCCAGAATTACAGTGGCGTTTCCTTTGTCTGCTGGAAGTATCTTTATGGAACTATCCGAGTTAAGATCTTTTAATGCCCTCTGTTCAGCTTTATTTATATTGGGTAGAGGTGTTTTGTTATTCCTGTCTAACAAGGTTCTGCTTTTCCATCTGTACTCTTCGGCTTTTTCAGGTTCTCGAATTTTCTGTGCAGTTTCTTCTGCCGCCAACATGATTTCAATTTTTGGTATCGTCTTAGGGGCTATAGAGAACTTGAGACCCTTTTAGAGGAGAGATATCTGATCTTCACTTAAGTTCTTATTAGATAAATTGATCACGGTTTTGAATGATCTAAGGGTTCATATTTTCTTGACTCCTTCATAACTTTCTCCATTTTCCTTTTTTGGACTTGCTTTTGTTGTTCATATATTCTTTCATAGCTATGTTTAATAGCTCCCAGAATATTTTCATAATCTTCAGCATAAGTTTTTGATTGAATGCTACATCTAAGGTTCTCGCATGTTGTAAGTAATTTGGCTTTGTTGAATCGATGTTGATTCAGTCTTTCTCTCATAAGGGCTTGACTTGTCCGTTTTGAAATCCTATCTGCTCTATAACTTCTGACAGGAAGTTTCACTTTGAGTCCTTTAGGTGCACTTGCAAGATGGATGAATGTCAAATGGTTGCATTCCTTTGCCAATTTTATGCTGGTTCTTTCATAACTTCTAACTTCTTGAAACAATTCGGGCCCATACCGAATTTCTAGTTGATGACGAGATATTGTTGATGATGGAGCTCGTGTTGAATGATTGTTTGGACTATTACCTTCATCTATTGTGGATGTAATGTTTTCCGACGTTTCGATAGACATCTTCTATCTTTATCAAGGAGAAAGGTAAGAAACCTTTTGAAAATGATCAATTTTCAAAAAGTCAATATTGACAGAAGTCATGAAAGAAAAAAATGGCCATAGGTTCACCACTATCACCAATTTTAGCTGATTTATATATGGAAATTTTCGAACAGAAGGCATTAGAAAAATATGTACTTAAAACTAAACTGTGGAAAAGATATGTAGATGATACTTTCATTATTTGGCAACATGGAAGAGACACTATAGATGGATTCCTTCAATATCTAAACAATCAAGAGGAATCAATTAAATTCACAATTGAAATCGAGAAGGACAGACAACTTCCATTCTTAGATGTACTCGTACATAAACAAAATGGAATCCCAAAACCACTGTGTATAAGAAGCCAACGAACACAGGACAAAATCTACATTTTGATTCAAACCACCAACTAAACACTAAATTGGGAGTAGCAAAATGTTTATTTGATAGAGCAATAAATATTGAAGAACACCACCAAAACGAAAATAAATAACATCTCGAAAACTCTTAGAAGCAATGGCTACCCCAAAAGATATCAAAAAAGCTAGGCGAACAAGAGAAAGTCAACCTGAACCAACAGATATTAATCAGACCATTAAAACCGTAATTCCTTATGTAAAAGGTTTGTCGGAGAAAATGAGAAGAATTGGAAATAGATACAACATAACGACTGCATTCAAAACTCAAGACACTATCAGAGCTAAACTTACAAAAGTTAAACCTAATAATGAGACACAAAGAACTGCATATATGAATTATCTTGCGAGTGCGGAAGATCTTACATCGGAGAAACTAAACGCCCTCTGAATGTACGAATAAAAGAACATCAGAAGCTTCTACGAGTACTAGACAGCGACAAATCCAGGTTGGTCCAATATGCTGTAGATGAGAATCATCGTATAAAGTGGGATGAAGCATCAATAATATCCAAAGAAGAAAACTTGCAAGAAGAAAAATCAAAGAAGCAGCATTTATGAAAATAACACCTGATTCCATAAGTGCTCCATCTATAGATCTGCCAGAAGTTTGGACGCCGATAGTTCGATCCAACTTAAAAAGATCATCATATCACAGATGAGTATATAACATCGTTCAATTTTCTTTCATGACTTCTGTCAATATTGACTTTTTGAAAATTGATAATTTTCAAAAGGTTTCTTACCTTTCTCCTTGATAAAGATAGAAGATGTCTATCGAAATGTCGGAAAACATTACATCCACAATAGATGATGGTAATAGCCCAAACAATAATTCAACATAATATAGTATGTCTGTTTTCTGTTACCTTTATTGCTCTTGAGAGAATTTATATTTGTTATTGAAATTGTCGGAGTAACAATGGTCAAAAGATTGAAAGAAAATTTATTATGTCAGTACGCCACTGAGCTTGCCGAACAAATTCAAATATTGATGTTATCAAAATCCTTTCAGATGGTGATGGCAAATAATCCTAGAGATGGATTTATTTATGCGCCAGTTATAGAGCCGGAACATGAGGGAGCTTTTTTTACGGAAATGAGTTTTGAACTACTCAGAAATGGGAAGTTTTCAAGAGTTCCAGTCCTGGTTGGATATAATTCTATGGAAGCTTCATTCTCTTTTCCAGGTATTTGGAACTATCAGAGAGATTTAGCTGTATATTTAAAATCTTTCAAATCAGGGAATCGATTCCATTTGCTTGGAATCATTTTTTTTGGCTCAATCATGTGATTTCATTTAAATAGCTTTGTATCACTCTTTCTTTTTTTATCGGCAATTTAAATATTGCATATTGCAGTTTTCAAAAATCTTTCGATAGTAAACTTTCATGAACGAAGAGCTAGCTTTAATTACTTTTATAGTTTAAGTTTTTCAGAAACGCCTAAAAGGCACACCAACTTTGGATACCCTGTATTTTAAGGTACACTTTTTATATTATAAACTATGGAGCTGCAAAATTGTAAATAACAAATTACTTGGTAATAGTCCTGTATTAGGTATGATAATTTTCAAAAATACACCTATTTTTATTTAGTGCTACACTCTTCAACGTAGAGTTAGATATCTAGTTCATACATGTAATCAATACCCTTTGGGAACCCTCTGCCCTTTAGAGGGCGCAAGGAGTGTAGAAAACTTTTTAACGTTTGTATACTCCTTCATTAAGAACTTAAAAGAAATTCATATTACAATCTTAGTTGTATTTGTTCATTCTGAACTTCATATTCTATTCTATCAAAATATTTTCGATTAAACAAATATCTCCAATTTTTTAAAATCCTATATTATTTTCATTTTCAGATATGTTCAGATTATTCTTGATTAAATACGATTTAGATCCATCTAAACTCGTTCCTTTCGATATGGCCATAAAATCTCCAACTATTAGAGATGCTGTAGGAAAAGAAATTAAATTTCAATATTTCGGACTTCTTCCAATTGCTCTCTCTGGCACAAATTTGATAGAAGTAAGTATTGCAGAGGAGAAAAAAATGTTTTGTCTATCACCACATCGCTCAAGAGCTAACCTTTCTTTATGAATGTTCACATTTTCTATACAAAGTGAAAACTTATGTCTTAATTTATACCAGTTAGCGGTGGATAATCGCATATTTCGTCGGCTTGGAAGAAGACTGTCATATCTGAAAATACACAAATTTTCAGGGAAAGCATGTGAATATTTTACTGAATAAAGTATACTCAAATCTCGACCTCAACTTATATATTAAACTATAGATAACTTGAAATTGTTTCTTCGCGAAAATATAACAATGCATTTTTTGAGTCTTTTTCCAAGCCGACGATTTTATAAACGAAATTGTTGATATAGTACTCAATATTTGAAAGATGATGAAAGATTCATTTACAGTTCATCAGTGATGATCAGTTTGTCAGACCGATTCAGCAATTTGCATATCTTCTGTCTAAATACACCACAACATACTTTTATGAATTCCATTATGAAGGAGCTCTAGGAGGACTTATTAACAGGACATTACCAGGTAATTATCACATCGGTAAACATTCGATGGCTCGATGTGGCTATTTGATAGAATAAATGCAAATGAAACATGTACAGATATCATATCAAGCAAATGGCTTACGCTACCACGTAATTTCGCTCATTTTCTACTAAGCATCTTTCAGTATTACCTTGTAGTACTGGCAACTTTGACCTTTGTTTTTGGACTGGTTGATTACATATCACAAACTATGGCTTCTCTCTTTTGGAATTTTACTTATACAAATTTAGAGCGCTGTCCCGATCACCGCGTGCTTATTAATATGTACTGTTCACTCATGGCGGAAGGCCATTAATTCCTGAATCAAATACATTGTGGAGGTAAATGAAACACTGAGTGAACAAATAAGGGTTTCATGTTTGTCTTTTGAGGAACGGAATCCTAAAAATGATCTAGACAGGCTCAGTCTTTGACCAATGCGTTAATTTTAACCATAGATTCTTGACGTCAAAGGAAACATTTTCTTCCTATAATATTTTTCCAAATTTGACCCCGTTCAAAAGATATAGGGTGTTGAAATTTCATAAAAAAAATTGCATTTTCACCTGTGATATTCAAACGACAATATCAATTGAAATGATCTCTTGTAGAAGGTTTTTGATAACAGTCAATCATATTTTGGCATCAATAGATTCATTCCACTTCTTGTGGGTTTCTCACTACTACTCTACAGATTGGTTAAATTGTATGAAAAACAAAAATCACTTGAACTAAAGGTCCGTATCTTGTACTTTTTAAAATCATTAGTCTTTTTTGCAGATAAAATTATCTGTCATATTTTTTCCTAAATTGCACCATTTTTGAGATATTAGAAGTTGAAAGGCATTAAAATCGATATAATCATCTGATGAAACATGAGTAAGTGAATCATTTCTTAGAGGGAAAATGATGTTTTTAAACAATCCAGATTCAATAGTGGATGCTGTGCAAGGTAATTTTCAAGGGTAATACCACTAGAGGTGAGAATTTTTTGAGAACACTCTTGTTTTATGAAATTTGTATAATTTTCAAAAAACGACAGAGTGTTCTCAAAAAAAATTCGAATCTCGAGTGGTATTTGGAAAAATCATTCAACAATATAAATCAAACGAAATAAAAAATAGTTTTTTATTCAAAAATAACCAGATAGAAGCATAACCACAAATTATTCATCTTTATTCTCAAAATAATAATTATTGATAGTACAATTATTATACACATTACGAGCATTATTTTCGAATGATGAAGTATATGCTGATGTTGAAGGACATTTTTTTTATTCCTTATGGCTGTGATTATTTTTTTGTGGTGTTGTTGGTCCAGTTGGAGATACGGTTTCACTGACGCTGCAGAAGAATGGCCTGTTATCTTTATCAGCTGTTCCTCGCCAATCCCTGCTTTGGCTAATTGGCTGACAGCAGTAGCTCGATGCGTGTGGTTGGTTAACTTCGACTTGGTTGTGTTGATGCCAATGAGTTCTGCCGATTCTTTTGTCCATTGAGCTATCGTATTGGGACCGACTGGGAGAGTTTTTGAACCATATTTCCAATTCTTATGTGGAGTAAGGAATAGTCTTTCAGTGGTTATGTTTCCTAAGTTGTTGTAGTTGAGTGTCATCAATTATAACCGAATTTCAGATTCATAATTACTGAGCTATCGGACAGGTCTGGCCCAATAACTAACTTGACTTATATTTGGGTAATAAACTAATTCTATTAATATGGAATCTCTATCTCATCTCTTTCGGAAGATAGAGAATATTCAGCCAAACATTTTCAAATTGGACCACCGTTTCTTCATCACGAGTCAAATCCAACCGATGGCGATCATTTTCAGCTCGATATTCAGATATTACAGACATTTGGGAAAAAATAGTCCTCTTGTAGCAAAATTCATAATGACATTTCCATTCAAAATATGACAACTGCACACACCAGTATTTTAGACATGCTTGTCATAAAAATGAACCCACAGAATTAGTTTCATTTTCGGCTCAATATTCACTCATTATGACAACTTGTCATAAAATTAAAACCACCCTCATAGAGATTTATAGTTGATGTGATGTGAATTCATAGAAAGAAATATAATCTGTGACTTCATTTTCAGAAAAACTCTTATATCTTCTGGAGATTGTACGCTATGATGATGAAATTTTAAAATATTTTAGGTACCTATACCCTGCATAAATGCCCTAAATTGTTGTGATCTGACGAATAACTTATGAGATATCGTGTATTGAAAAAAACATTTTGGGAATTTTAAAAATTTTCTCTCGTGACAATTTTCTCGAAATTTGACACACTCCTTCCTTTTAACGTTATCTAGACATTCTCTCAGTTACGAATTGATAGGATGAATATTCAAGAAATTAATGTTATTAACTGCTAAACTATTCGATGGATTTGGCCCAATAACGAACTTGACCCAGATATTTGGACACTCGACCTATTCTGAAAAAATGAAAACTCTAGGTCCCTTCCTTCGGAAGATAGAGAGATACGGCCGGAGGGCCGGCGGGCCGGGACATACTCAATTTTGACCTCGAATTCTTCATCAGGAAGTGAAACCTAATCGATTGAGGCCATTTTCGGCTCGATATTCGAAAATTACAGACCTTTGAGCAAAACGTTAGCACGCTGTTCCATTAAAAGGGATCAGGTTAAAATTTGCATGTTTAGTATTGAGACAATGATTTTTTTGCGCACTTATTCCAAGTGGACCAGCATGCTATGGTTTAGCCAAAACGCTTGTAATTTTTGAAAATGGTCTCAATTGAGGATTGGGTTCGACTTCCTGTTAAAGAAGCCGTGCTCAAACTTGAGTACTCTGCCCGCCGGCCAGCCATTTACTCTCTATCTTCCGAAGGAGATGACCTTGAGTTTTCATATTTACACAATATGTTGATTGTCAAAATATCTCAATTATCTCGATCAAGTTCGTAATTGGGCCAAATCCGTCGGATAGTTCAGCAGTTATGAGCATCTGGAATTTGGTTTTCGCAATAATTTCTAGAATATCCATTCGATCAATTTCGAACTCTTAAGATATTTGGATAACGTTAAAATGGCCTTCATAACCATAAAGTCAAATCAATGGTGTCTGAAGAAATACTGAATATTAATTCAAAACGATCATATTATCTTTGCGCACATAAAAAAATCAAAAACCGTACCTGCTTATATTGACCCTACTTCAAGAATTCGGAAAGGCTTAGTGCTTAGCGGATTACTAAGCACTAAGATTTTCGCGAGAGTGCTCCGAAAAACAAGCACTAAGCACTATCCTTTGAAAAGTGCTCGCGAGCACAGTGCTCCGAAGCACTAAAGTGCTTAGAGTGCTTTCATGAGCACTAAGCACAATGCTTTGGCACAGCTCTGGTTTGAAGTTCTTTTGGATACAAGTAGCTCATATAACCTCTCCGGGCAAATATCTTCTTCAATATTGGGAGTCAGCCATTTCGTTTCCGCACCTTTTTGGGCACCACCTTGTCTTGTTTTAGAAAATATCGGATTGTAGGCAATTCGGCCCGTGGGATTACCATCGTTTTCAATTTCGAATTGGAAATGCGGAAATAGACATTATGAACCCTCTCCTCCGCGCCAAGCAGCCAAACCGTCTGGATTATCTTCTTTACATAAGTTGACCACTTGTTTTTTCATTTACAACGTATTTACGGGAGAACAGAATTCCCAAAATCTTTCATTTTTATCTACTTTATGGTAAAATACGAAAATAAACTGACAGAACTGCCAAATGTGCTGTTGAAGTTATCGCTAACAACTGCTTGTTTATCGTAACCATGACGACCGCTACTTCCACCAACGGCCAAAGCTATCCGGACGTATTGATATTCCTATGCAAATAAGGCATTTGATGAAAACAAATTTCTAAAAGTGAAAAACACTGTGAGGTTGAGTGTTTTCAGATACAGTTTGTTTCTATTGGTCCGTTTTCAAAATTGAGCGATTTCATTGGACGATGTAGTATAGTGTTGAATGATCATTCAAACTAAACTGGACTACAGAGGGCATCTGCTCAATAACTTAAAATGCTTATAACTTTTATATGCAGCTGAATATAGAAAAAACGGTATGGGAAAAAGTATTTCTTTTGAACCTATGTTTAAATTTAACGCAGTGGTCGAAGACGCACCCTGTATACACTTATCATATCACCGTAAATAAAAAAATCAAGGATTTCATCTATTCATTAGAATATTGTTAAAATAATTATTTGATTATATTACTGGCATTGATAAATCCAAAATTAATTGTAGAAATTCTTAGGTGTAGCTCACAGTGAAGAACTAGGTTATCTATTCAGGAGACAAATCGATGCAGATGACAATGACCAATTGATGAGAAAATGATGGTCAAACTGTGGAGCAATTTCGCCAAATATAGGTAGAGTATTTTATCAAAATGCAACCAAAACGTCCATTTATTTTTTTAAATGTTTTTCATTGTGAAAAAAATTGTTATACAAATTTTATGTACCTACTCCCTTTGAGGGGCTGTATCTTAATAAGGGATGCTCCAATGAAGTTTCTTTATATGAAAGATCCTATCTTTTTTTCAATGAGGGATCACCTCCTTAAATATTTTACACTTATTTAGTTATTTAGTATTAATCAGACAAGTTTTGTTTCTTAGACTTTCCAACTACTACTTTGTTATGATTTTTCTGATTAAAAATAGCATAAACATTACAAACACTCCGGGCAGATTATAGTGTAATTATTCCTTGACGATCCGAATAATTATTATTGTAATATTTGACTCGATATCTAATAAAGAAATTTTAAATCATTCAATTGCTTCAGGAATCCCACTCCAGAGGAAGACAGCCTCCTCCAGAACCTGACATGGCTTCCGATTTCACCCACTGACACAGAAATAGATTATTTCAGAATAGATATTGAACTGCGATCTGAGAAGGGTCCTAAGAAAAATATCGTCAATTTTTGGAAAAATTTGTATAATAGATACGGAGAACCTCCTTATGATACATATTGAAAAATAGTGTATGAAAATATTCTTAAAATCCATAAAATTTGGAGAATTAATTTTTTACCATGTAAAATATAAGATTTTATTTATAGCCTTTCCATTTTCTTCCTTTGATTGCTTCGGATAGAAAATATGTTGTGTGAAAAGTTTATTAACGTAATTTTCTGGAGAATAGAGAAATCAAATTTCACATGTACTGTCGATTAATCTTCACGGTGATAACATTTTATATACGTAATTTCTTATGAATATGGTACATAATTTCTCATGAAAATGAGCACTTTCATGAAATTAAATATGAAATTTGCAACCGAGAAAAAATTGACATTTGCGGTTTTTCTCCGATGAAAATATCTGTTTGATAGTTTTTCATCCTTTTGGAATAGGGCACTTAAAGAAATACCGATATAACTAAAAACATTCTAAAAAAAATAACATTACTGAATCAAACTAAAAGATTAATAGGGTGTCAATTGCTTATGCTCTAAAATCAGGGTATATACGAGGTCTGTAAATTAGGTAATGAGACTGGCAACGTTGCGTTTGATCTGACAACACTGGAAGCGCGGGGCTTAGCAGGGCGGTAGAGGAACATGTGATCCACCTTCAGTACGAGTTTAATCTCGCTCGAGTCATTTAGTTGTGCTTAGCGATTGTTTTTGTGAAAAAGTTTTTCTATTGTGTTCTAAAAATGAATTACATCAATTTGGAGCAACGGTGTGCTATCAGGTGTTGCTTCAGACTTGAGCACAGTGCAATGGAAACTCTTCTTAAAGTTCAGTAGGCCTATGGAGATAGTATTTTGTCCCAGGTTTTTCGGTGATTTAAGGCATTTTCAGAAGGACGACAGTCGATTGAAGATGAACCAAAAAGCAGAATGCCTTCATCTTCAAGAACCGATGAAAATGTGAAAGAATTCTGGATCTTGTGCGTTCAGATCGTCGGTTGACAGTCAGAATGATAGGGGAAGAGCTAAATTTGACACACAACCGTTCATCAAATTTAGACCAATGAATAGGGGACCAATTCAATAAACGGGTTTTTGGCTAGTAAAAACATTCCTGTGGCTCCTCAGTCACCTTATTCGTCCGACTTGAGTCCTTGTGTCTTTTTTCTCTTCCCAAAGTTGAAAAATTACCTCAAGGGAAATCATTTTGGGACAGTCGAAAAAATTCAAACGGCTGTAACCGACCAGCTGAAGGTTATTTCAGTATCGGATTTCCAGCAATTCTATAAGGAGTGGAGAAACGTCTCCAGCGCTGTGTGACCTCAGAAGGAAATTATTTTGAAGGTGACAATATCGAATTGTAATTATTTTTTAATTAAAATAAAAAAAGATCAGTCCCATTACTTAATTTACAGACCTCGTATATCTCATAAGCTTAAAATGATTCCCATTTCATTTGGTTCAGTTTATGATGAAATACCTCTTATAGATACTCTAGTTTTTGTCTAAATCCTCGATTTTGAGCATCCTATTCCATATGCTAGTGGAAACCGGCGTATTCACCATTTTGTAACATAATTGGGATCATGGAATTTTGATGAGTTTTGACAGTGCTTTTTGTTTGTTATTTCCTAATGTGAACGAATCTTTTAGAAAAGAGCTCATTTATTGTCAGACTTCACTGGAAAAGAAACTTCAATGGCTTCAAAAATTTTTATGTCGTTTCATTTTATATTCTCGGAACCCCCGAATATGCGGAGTCCGGACCCGTTTATGTTCCCTCATTTCGCCCGATATATCATAAGATCAACGTTGACAATAATAGATTAATGACAAGTGGCACGACAAGGGCCTTTGAAAATTAAACGAAAACGAAAGAGAAAATTAACAATGAAATTCTGAAAAAGTATGAAAAAATGACTCGAAAGAAAATCGAATGTTGGAGTATCGACGTCTGCCTACCTGGTTTCACAGTACGGCTGAATTCGATGTGTCCAAGCACTCACGAACGAGAATAGTCACTTTTTCACCAGAGTTCAAATTTGTAGAATTAACGAGAAATTTACTGCGAAGAAAAGTGTTCCACTTTATCGGATGAACGTCGGTGTCGTACTCTCCTTTGTTCGACATAGGTCATATGCTCCAATATATGTTACGCGTTTATCGGAAATGAAATGAACATACGTGGGCCGCACGAAACGAGCAAGCAATTTGGAATAAAATGAATGAATTCAACTAATAATAATGAGTTGCAGTAACAACAAGTATACAGAATAATGACAAGTTAAAACAATAATAATAGATTAAACCATATATCCAAATCCCTTTTAACTGTCTATTTTCTTATACTAAATCAATCACTATTTTTAACTTAGTTAGGTTAGTTAGGTGTTTAATTATTTAACCATATATATAACCAATGTAGGATCGAAAGAATTATTCCTACTTATGCGTTTCATCCCTGTCGCACACATTTTGGACTCATCAGTATGGCTTATGTACGCCATGCCATAGACGCAGGGTATATAAGAGAGTGGGAGCTACCGGGAATTGATCCCGGTACCAAGTCGGTATGAACTTCGAGCGCTAACCTTCCGGCTACCGAAGCGCTGACTATTTTTTCTATGTGGGGCTTTATGGAGTGCCGCCACATGATATCCCTACAATATCTTCGATTCTTATCCGAAATATGTGAGAAATTAAATTTCTGGAGCCTCGCAAGAAGATCCAATCAAAAATAAATATTGTTTTCTGAAAGCGATTCCAATGAATGTAAGATACGTTCGTTTTTCCTCAAGAATGTTTACTTTGACTTGAGATTAATTTTGGTGCTGTAGCTCGAACAGTAATATTTTTTATGATGAAAATCTTTACATTTTCAATTGTGAAAAGCTGTTTGATGGGCTTCAAAGTGATGTGTTCTCATTTTAAGTAACTTCTGCTCAACCCACACGTTGGTTTTAATCATGAATTATTGTTTTTAATTTTTTTTTCGAAATAAATTACTTCTATAATTAGTTTATATTGAATATTTTGAAGTAGACATCTATAACTATTCCTAAGTGACTTATTCGTTAATTAATGTGATCAATATTCGAAAGATAACAAGAATTCTCCTCAGTATGAAGAGAAAAGACCAAAATTTCATCCAAAAATTATAAAACAGCCAATAAAGCTGATTTAACATTCCTTTTCCTCCTTCTATATAAAAGGATTTTTTTTAAGAGTCGATCCCTTCTACTAATTCAATATTTGAATTCCTCTGAATATTGGCTTTTTAATAGGTACCTATATTTTAGGCCTTGTAACACCCTTTTTTACCTATTATGTATTTTTCGGGCGCCAGCTATTCTTTGCTTATCAGGGAGAATAGCAAACCTACCAAGGTAGCTTCTAGTCGAAGACAGAGTTCGGTTTTATCTAAGCTATTAGCGATAATTTGAGCAATCAAATAGGCAAAAATTTAATATAATTTATTCGGAATATATGTACAGAAAATTCCCTCAGTATGTTGAATAAAAATAACGTAAGTAGTCAGCTATATTTCAACAAAATAACAGATTTAAACTGACAGTATGAAAGGTGAAAATAAATTAATTCGATATATAAGTACAGAAAATCACCTCGGTATGTTGAATACAAATAAGGTAAGTAATCAACTATCTTTCAGCAAAATAACAGATTTAAACTGACAGTATGAAAGGTGAAAATAAATTAATTCGATATATAAGTACAGAAAATCACCTCGGTATGTTGAATACAAATAAAGGTAAGTAATCAGCTGTATTTCAACAAAATAATAGATTTAAACTGACAGCATGAAATGTGGAAATATATTAATTCAGCAAAATAACAGATTTAAACTGACAGTATGAAAGGTGAAAATAAATTAATTCGGTAATCTACTGTAACAATTTAAACAGAACACAAGAATTCAGTTATACTTGTGAAAATAACACTTTCTAAGGACATTAACAATTACAAGTGAAATGCATAAAAATGAACTTAATTCTAAATCAAAATCAATCTGGCTGCGAACGCTACTTTCTCGCAAATAGGACGCAACAAATTGTGATTGAACTGTAATCTGAATAAAAATTTTACTGGCTCGCGAGAAGAGCTAAGAATAATTATTATATACAGACGGAGGGTTGCTAACTGCCCACGTGGACAGGAAGTCCACAGAATTCCCGTAAAAGGAATGAAATCGAACTCGGAAAAATAGGCGATTTTGATGAAATTGAAATAAAGGGGTTTCGGCAATGGGGTTATTCGTTTACTCACTTTTTCTTTTCTTTCGTCGCTCAGGACACTGACGTCCGACAAAACCACACTCTGTGCACTGATGAGATAAACTAAAATCGCTACTATTGAATAAGAAAAATAAAATAAACTCCTGTAAATACTGAATCTAACTGAAAACTGAATAAAATTACCTATATTAAAATCTATATCTAACCTGGAACCACAATCACCAAATCGGAAGGAATCTGAATCTCACTGAATCTAATCTGAATTATTAATTAATCTGCCAAACTGAATGAACTGAACAATACTGAATTATTAATCTGCTAATCGGAATGAAACTAATCTGAATAATGAATTATGAATTTATCTGACTGACTGACGGTAATCTCAATTCGCTAACCTGACTGACTGACGATAATCTGAATTATCCTGAATGAAAACTGAACTGAACTGAATTGAATAATGAAAAATTCTTAATCTGAGGGCAACATGCCTTTTTATACTCTCCAGGCGGGGAGCGGAAACGAACACACACAGATGTGGCATTTGTCGCCTAAAATGATCTTCGATTTCGGTTTATCGCGTAAAAACAGATTTATCTGATTCTAGCGAAGAGAAATTTATGTTTTCAGGCCTTTTTCTCACCGAAAACTCTGAAACAACGACTTCGAATCTTAAGGCGTATACAGGGAACGGAAAATATATAAAATAATCGGAATATTTAAAATGAAGAATGATTTTCCTATACAAAAAAAAATCAAACTTCATTACAGCCTATGAAAATTTATCAATTTATTTCCTTATTTTAAAAACCCAACAAATATTTAAATGAATGGTTATATAAGTTGTAACGAAGTAGTTTTGTTTACGTGGCGTAAACCTGTTGACCTCGATCGAATCCAGCGAGATCACGCTGAACAGTGGTCATTCCCACCTCCATCTGCAGTGCGCACGGCGCATGTTGGTGGGGAGGCCGAGAATGGTACTTATAGGCGAGTCGAGCACCGGGAACGGCAGTTCCTCGTACGGCGCGGAACTCGAAGAGGAAAGCCTCTACCGTTTAGTGGGGAGGGTCCAGCCAGTGTTGTGAGTGCTGGTAGTGAGTTCAGTGGTAGGCAGACATACCAAGGTAGGAAAGGGGTATAGAGAGGGGACCGAAGGACCACTTGTGGAGGACGAGATTCCAGGAGGTGAGTGTGAGGTTCGATCGTTGAGACCGAACGACGGCTGCAGGAGGGCGTTCAGGGCATCACGTCCTTTACGAGTCCTTTAGCCGGTATTGCGGATCCGACATCTGGGTGCCGAGATGAGGAAACTCAATCGTCCCTAGGTTGTGGGCCGTTTTACCTCGGCGGACTCCTGCTGTCCATCTCGCGGGGCTGACGTTGATGTACGAGATGAGGAATCTCAATCGTGCTTACACCGAAGTTTTCCGTGACGTGGGCTGACCCCCCTGTTGTCGTTTGTCGACCCCGACCCCTTAGAGGCACGGGTTCGTCACGGGTGTCGGCTGGGTCCTCTAGCCGGTATTGCGGATCCGACATCTGGGTGCCGAGATGAGGAAACTCAATCGTCCCTAGGTTGTTTGCCGTTTTACCTCGGCGGACTCCTGCTTTCCATCTCTCGGGGCTGACGTTGATGTACGAGATGAGGAAACTCAATCGTGCTTAGACCGAAGCTTTCCGTGACGTGGGCTGTTGCGCGGCAGGCACTGGGTTGGCCCCGATCTTTGAGGGTGCGGGATTCGTCACGGGTGTCGGCTGGGTCCTTTAGCCGGTATTGCGTATCCGACATCTGGGTGCCGAGATGAGGAAACTCAATCGTCCCTAGGTGGTGGGCCGTTTTACCTTGGCGGACTCCTGCTGTCCATCTCGCGGAGCTGACGTTGACGTACGAGATGAGGAAATTCAATCGTGCTTAGACCGAAGTTTTCCGTGGCGTGGGCTGCTGTGCGGCAGGCACTTGGTTCGACCTCGGCCCTGTCGTTATTGTGGGTGGACGCGCGGTGGTTTGCGCATGCGCACACCATACCGCTGGTCACTCATTTGGGCTGGGCCTTGGCAGTTCTCTTCGAGGGGTTCTGTTGCGCGCGGACACTAGTTGCGCCGTGCGGAACCGTTCCCCAGGACCCCCTCCGCTTGGATGGTCCATGTTGGCCTGAGTGAGGCTTTGGTTTTCGCCCCCCCCCTCTCGCTTTAACCCTGAGATATTATCATTTTTTCACACGGGCTTAGTCACTTTCATGCATGAGAAATTTTCTGTTGAGCGACTGCCTGATTCATTCTCTGCCTGATTCATTGTGATGCCTAACCCATTTTTATGCCTAAGTCATCTTGTTTGCCTAATGCTTTCTGTTGCCTATTACATCGTGTAACTCGCCACTCTGATCGCTTTATATGCACTCTAACCCCCCACCCCCTTTCACGGAATGTTACTGGACTTTTGGTGATTGACCAGTAGATTTGGGACTTGGGTTTTTAGAGGTTAAGGACTATGAAGATTTTGTGATATAGATTAAGGACTGTTGTACCTGATATGAACTGTTGATTTGTGTTAAGGACTGTGAGACCTATTATTTTGGAATGTTTGTTTATTTGGTATGAATAGAGAGTATGTTTTTAGTTAATTGAGTGTTTTATTGGTGACACCTCCACCTCCAACAGCTACCCACTTCATTCTCCACTGGAGTCTGATTATGCTCGAGCTTCTGGACATTCCGGAGGAGCTCGCCCTCAGAAGCAAATAGTCTGGCGCCCGAGTTTACTTAAATAAAGGAACTGCACGTAACGGCGTTACAAAGTTTCGTAATTGAATTTCATATTTTAAAAACTTAATAAATAAAATCTTATAAATTCAAAGTATTGAGCAACATATGATTCCATAGTTTCATACTTGGTCTTTAATCAATGACAAAAATGCTTCTATTTCGAACATGAGATGAGATAGAACTAGTAACTACAATTTCTAACGATGATATTCTTAATTTTGAGAGGATCTAAGGCCAAGTTATAAGAGAAACACATTCAACAAAAAGGCCGACGTTTCGATTTATTTAAAATCTTTATCAAGGCAATTGTAGGGTGGCTTCTCTTGTTATTAAAGAAAAATATCATTAGATATTTTGTAAATCGATTGAATGGATGAAACGTAATATGTCATGATACAGCTCGCTATACACTCTACAATACAATTTCTAACCCTGCTCTTAAGGTAGGTTATGTGTATGACGTCATTGCTACGTCATACATGTTGAAAATATTAGTTACAGATGCAACCACAATTCTAGGTACCTGTGGTAACATCGTCAAAATGGCCTCTTATGAGCAACAAAGTAAGAAAAAAGTTTGCACTTCCAATTACTAACCCAATGTCGAATTAACTAAATGTTCAGCATGCGCAAAATGATCTGACCTCACATCAGCGCTTTTCCACATGTTTTTGTATCAGAACCTGATAGAAGGATATATTCAACATTCTATATTATTAGATGGGTAATCTGGGAAAACCAAGTCAAACTGAAGCTGTATTTTTTCCAATTATCAATGATAACTTTGTTATAACTCTGTTATTAAATAATTTTACGTATTATTTCCAATCTAGTTCACAAAAACGAGACGCTCAACCGACGGATGTGCGAACTCAATCTATAAGTCTGCAATGTGAGCAATTGAAATCAAAGCTCGCCATCAAACATCCTCATGGGGAGGGATCTGGGGATTTCCGGTGCAGGGAAAACGTTAATGGCCCCGCATTCGAGTATTTGAGAAAAGGCGACTTTTTTCTAGACGAATGTCACAATATCAGTAAGAAAAGAAAATCCATTTCTGGGGTCAAGTGTCAACGATCCCCATAGGGCAGATGTTGTAGAGGATTATATTTTATATTCCTTCATATCGAGTGATATGGATATTCCGGCCGAGTGAAGTTTTCCTGAAAATGACTGTATTTCGTTTGAGATTTTATGCCTGATGATAAAAAATTTAGTCTTGATACTGGGTATGATTCATATCCAAATGAAAAGTAATGAATATGATGAAACTCTATCATAAAAGAATGTGATTTGATGATGATAAATTGGAAAGAGCTTTTATTTCTTTCTTCTCCGACTACTATAGAGGGTGAGTCTTTGATCACTGCGTTAATTTTAAGCATAGATAGATTCTTGACGTCAAAAGAAACATTTTCTTTCTAAAACATTTTTCCAAATTTGGCCCCGTTCAAAAGAAAAAGAAGGTTGTTGAAATTTCATAAAAAATTGCATTTTCACCTATAATATTCAAACGACGATATTATTTGAAATTATCTCTTGTAGAAGGTTTTGATAACAGTCATTAGCTTCATTCGGGTTCAAATTCTGACTGTTCCAGAACCATCAGAATCATGCGCATTTCATTGTTCGGTGTTCGGGTTTTCTCTGACTAATTTCGAACCGAGTAGTCCGATGTTCAAGTTATATCAGGATTTTTTCTGATTATTTTCTGACGGTTCTGGGACTATCCTCAGGACCTTTTTAGGATTTTACCGTAGAACCGCCTTAGGAGGGAGGAGTTAACCAATTTTTTTCGTAATTTGAAATGTTTGAATTTTATCTGCATCCGTTAACAGATATAAACAAATCTAAACATAGATGGTTTCAAATCATGAATAAATTGGTATTAAGTTAAATGATTATAAATTGATAATATAAAAGGTTTTTGGGGGCAGGATTATGAGTTTTCTTTATTTCCTTGAGTTGTCCAATTCAAATTGCAAGAACTAGTACAACTTTATTTATTACAATGATTCAAGTTTTCTAAATAATCTTTTCGAATTCCTTAACTATTTTTAAGTAGGTATGTGAAAAATACCTTTATTAAAAGGAATTTTTTTCAGCTCTCGTCAACAAATCGGCAATATTAAAAATGTGCATTATGATTCAATATTGACGTATTCATTAATCTATTTGCTTTTCTTTCAATTTATGGCTTATATGAACAGGAGAATTAAATTGAAATTTTCTGCTGTAACCGATTCAAATAGTCCTACGAGTTTGCGCATTTTGCCAAATTCAACTTGTTCGGGTTTTCTCTGACAAACTTTGGACCAAATTTTCAAATTGGTTCGCTGTTCGGGTTTTTTCAGTACAATCCCAGTACAGTTCCAGTACAGTCAAAATCGGTACCTACTCGAGAGCAAGTATCAGTTCAGGATATTTTGCGGACTACAAATGCTACCAACCCTTAAACAACGAGCACTTGAAAACGCAATTTGTGGTAAATTCGTAATTTTACACGAGAAATAAATCAATATTTCCCTTTACATCAAAGTTTACTACCAATTGCATTAAAAGCTCCTTTTAAATTAACAATTTGAAACCATTATATTCAAAAAGGTAATGTGCGCATGTATCTAGGTATATTACAAAAATTCAAATTTTTGATGAAACGAAATGAGAATCTCAGTTTATTTATCAGCAACCTGATTATGAATGAAATTCTTAGCGAACTTTATCTGTTTGAGAGCTTCGTCTGCATGAAATTGTTTTCCATAGTTAAAATAATGTTTAATCAAATTTTCATCGACAAACCAAAAATTTAATGTTGTTAGAAACAGTTGAGTACTATAATAGCGCAATTCAAATTACTTATCATTATTAAAATTCTCAAAATATATATATAATCCCACCTGATTAATACTGAACAGTGAATCTGTATCAAACAAAACATTTCGATAGATCTAGTTTCTGTGCTTTGTTGCATCACCCATATTCAGACAGTGGTTGCATTAACACATGAATATTATTGATAGTATAAACTGAAATATTAACTACTTCAGAATTCAGAGCAATCCCTTACCTATATAGGTAAATTGTATGGTTAACTGATTCACCTATTTTACTTTGCGTTCAATAATGTTTTGGAAATATTTTCACGTTCAGATCTGTATAACTAGTTATTATCACATCATTGAATTAACTTAGATTTTAGGTATAAATTGATTTGATATAGTGGGTATGAAATAAGATTTCCTGCAAAGATGAAGAAGCTTTTTTATTCATGGGTAATACAACAAATTTAAATGTCACAAGATTCACCTTGAAATACATAAATACAATGAACTGATTTCATGAGGCTGACTACAATGCAAAATTATTCATTGATTTTTTATCAAATAGAGCACAATTATATATAGACTAATATTCACAATAAAAAATTAATTCTATGAAATATATATTCAGTATCAGCTCGACTGAATTTTCAACAACACATTTGAGTTTCAAAAAAACCAACTCTGTGATGATAGATCACTAGTGTACCCATGTCAAAACAGAACAGATATTAGTTCTATAAACAATTTTTTCTTATATAAGGCACCAAGAAACTATCAGAATATTCAACAAGAAAGATCATATAAACAAGAATTTTCCTTCCGATACAAAAACTATAGAGCAATGCTTGATTTGAAGCACTGATGCCAAACTATATAGATTACCATAACAAATTCATATAAACACATACACATACAAAAAAGAATTTGAATAATTAATTTCAGCACTCCCCCATAGGTCTGGACAAGGTGAAACACTCACATGAAAAGCTAAAAACTTTACAGATGATCAAACACAATCCCTTTACCAGCTTGATATACCAATTATTTACATCTAATAAATACAAACAACCTAGTTTCTTCAAAATCCATTACATTAGTGTTCGATCCCTTGTGTAATTTATCAAACAGATTTCAGGGTTGAAATGAGTTCTTTCAACATACATTATATGTTGAGATATCTTCACCCAATTTACTATGATTGTCAACCTTCAATAATTTTGTCGATTGAAATAAACATTCTTTCGTTTTGAATCCAATTCTTGAAAATTAGGTATACCCCAATAAACATATTTTAGGAATCCACAATCCTGAAACTGCAAATATGACAAATCAAAATTCTGTTATAATGTATTAAAAAGAGCATTTGAAACTTTTAAATCAGTTGATTAAATAGAATCACAAACATAAACACATATATTGCTATACATGCTGTCTACTATTTTTAATATCAAAATTGATTTGCTGCAATCATTATTTCATTGTTTTATAATAAGTTCCAATATCTTACAAAAAACAGCTCTGAAAAAAAATTGGAAAGGTTATGATTATTGCAAAAAGTAGCACTACAGAGTACAATGACTAGATTTTACACATGGATACACTTGGTGATATTTTGGCATTATGAATTTTGAGTAACTGTTCAACCTTTCTGCATATTTTTCTGTACACTCCACAAGAGAATATCCATTTTGTTGCAGGTTATACCAATGTTTATCCTGAAGTAAGCAATAAGGATTATTGGCCACTATTCTTTCTAATACCCATTGTATTAATTTTCCATTTAATGGGGAAGAAAATATCACCTAGTCTTATATTCTCTAAACATCTAGGTACAAATAATTCTTCTTTCCATCTTATTTAGTCATTCATTTTTATGGATTGTAAGATTAAGAACTCCAAAATAAAACTCGACTCCCAACCACAATTAGTTTTGTCTCTTATTCCTAATGCTTCTATTATTTATTCACACAGTAAGTGAAAGCCTGGAAACAATATAATTAACGTATTAATACAGCTTATTACAGAAACATCACTCATTACCTTCATACAAGATATTATTTGTCAAACATTTCCTGACGAATATTCGTAAACACAAGTGAAAAAACAACCAAGTGCTTGAAAGTTGTTGTCTGGCAGGCGCAATTAAACAAAGAACCTCTAAAACTGTACCTATCTCTCTCCATTTTTAATCCTCATTTTGCTGTTCGGGTTCTGCATTTCTCTGATAATTTTCTGACTGTCCAAGAATGGTCCAAAAATGATCAAAAAATCCTCAACTATTACGCATCAGTTCTGCGCACCCTGAGGACTGTCCCAGAACAGTCAGGAAAATACGAACCCGAATGAAGCTGATTGTTTTTCTGTTGATGGAGACAGAGACTTCTTCAAGGTGCTCACATTGAATCTGGAAATAAAAAGACAAAAGCAGAAAAAAAAACTGAATAACAAAAATACGTATCATATTCGTTTGAAATTTATAACCCATTCCAAGAAAGAGTTGGAAACATCATGAATAGCCCTAAAACCATCTTGAAATTTATATATGGGGCAACTATTGATGAGATGAGGTATTGTTTCTTCTGCTTCTCCACATTCAGAACTTGCGCTAGGAACTGAGTTCCATTTAAATAGCACGCCATTGGTACGACCATGACCTGTTCTCAAACGATTAAGAACTGTCCAAATTTTTCTTGGAAGATCAAAACCAGGAACTTTTTCAGAAGGATCAGAAACGAGATACTTATTGAACATTTCGTAAGAGTTCCACTCAGTCTTCCATAATTCTTTATCACTTATGTTCATATTGAAGAACGTATTATGCCATAATGGTTTACGTGACTTCAATCTGGGAATTCTATTTTGTGGAAAATATGAAATAATTGGGAATAAATTGGGAAAAGAATGATATTTATTCCAAGAATTCAGAGCTGCAGTCTGTCTGCGAATATGAGGAGGGACAATATTAGACAATACTGGTAACCAATGAACCGGTGTTGATCTTATGGTGCCAGTAATTATTCTCATGGATGTATTCAATTGTGCATCAATTTTTTGTGTATGTGCACTATTAAACCAAACAGAGCAACAATACTCAGCTGCAGAAAAGACTAGGGCTAGAGATGCTTTGCGAAGAGTAGAAGCATGAGCACCCCAATATGATCCAGCTAATTTCTGAACAATATTATTCCTAGTTTTCAGTTTTAGGCTCAGATCATTTAAATGAGCCTTGTAATTGAGAGATGAATCTAATTTAACTCCTAAGTATGTATTTTGGATAGAAATTATGTTCGATAGGAGAATCATTGAAAGTTACAGCTAATTCATGATCATTCAGATGGAAACAAGATACCTCTGTTTTGTTGGGATTTGGACATAATCGCCACTCGATAAAATAATTCTTTAAAATTTCCAAATCAGATGATAGTATGTTTTCCAGAGTATGGAAATCCGAATGTTGGTAAGCAATAGCAATGTCGTCAGCATAAACAAATTTTTGAGATGATGTAGTGGGCAAATCACTTAGATATAAATTGAAAAGTAAAGGAGATAAAACTGATCCTTGAGGAAGACCGTTTTTCAATGTTTTGAAGTTGCTACTCTTATTGTCAATAAAAACACGAAACCTTCTATCAGATGACATATTTTCTAATAATCGTAATATTTTCCCATTTTCCCACATTTCAGATGGGTATAGAGTTTGAACATTAATCCATCTTTCCACACAGTGTCATATGCCGAAGATAAATCGATGAAGGCAGCTCCTGTTTTCAACCTATCATTAAAGCCTGATTCTATGAAAGTAGTAAGGCTGAGAACCTGATCCGAACAATTTCTGATTTTCCTAAAACCTCCTGGAAATTTTGTAGAGCATTTTCTATAGAAGATTCAATTCTAAAAAGGATGAAAATCCTTTAATAAAATGGAACGATTCATCTATGATAACCCAAGAAGAGAAACAAACAAAGAAGAAAAAAATCGAAAGGGTGAATTCATGAATATCGCTCTCCAGTTTCATAAGTGCACCATCAATTGAGTTACCGGAGATTCGGAGACCAATTATTCGGACAGATAAGTACCAATTTTATCTAGTTATCTAGTTTTCGGAGTTCTGTCAATTTGACACTTATAAGTGAAAATTGAAGAATTTTCGAATATTTCCAGATTATAAACCAAAAAAATCTAGAAAGCATTGACGTCAGGTCAGATTGCTTTGGCGCTCTTGTTGAGCTACTTGCGAGTAAATATTCAAACCATAACAAATCTATAAACACTGATCAGGTGAACAATAGTCTTTTCTCGTACTATGGGACAATGTGATGCAAATATTAACGCCTAATGAATGAACAAACCTATATCTCAAATTAAAAATAACTAATCATAATTTTCCCCAAGTTTTGTTCGAAGCTGAATTTCCTTCTAAAAACTTAATTCAGTATTTTCCGAATTTTGACAACGTATATTATTCTTCTCATCGAGATAAAATTCTACCTCTATGATTTCACCGTAATCAAACATTAATAATAATTTTACGCCAACTGACACTGATTAATGAGCCCCGCATTTGTCAATCGAATATCGATCTGTGATGGCCATCGTTCAGAGAAAATCACCGGACTTCATGTCATTTCTCTTTTCTGTTGAGTAAATGAAGAAAAATGATCATATCTTCAGATGGAAAAAAGCTCCGACAATGAAATTTGTGGATTAGTAAGATATCGATCACCTCAATATATTCACGAATTTTTATTGAAATCCAAAAAATGTCTTATTAGATATTGAGTATTAAAAAACTTTTTTTTGGGAATTCTTTAAAAATTTTCTAGCGTGACGATTTCTGAGAAATTTTGCGAGCCGTTTTGTTCCAGCCTCCCTCAACAATATTTCATGTATCAACTTGATCGGATGGATATTCCAGTAGTTATTGAGGAAAGAAAATTTCAGATGCTCATAACTACTGAACCATCCGACGGATTTGGCCCAAAAACGAACTTGACCAAGATATTTGGACAATTAACCTATTCTGAAAATATGAAAAGTCTAATTATCTCGTTTGGATGCTAAAGAGGATACGGCCGGCCGGACAGACTCAACTTTCACCACGGATTCTTCATTTATTTTCAATCCGAAGCTAAATCGACAGACATTTGAGTAGACTGCACACAACGAATCCTCTCAAAAGTCTGGAAAAAAGTAATAGAGGGCTGACAAGGTCATGGCTTTTGTATTATGGGATGTCTATGGAAAATTTCCATTGACAACTTTACAGCGATTATTACATAGCGTTATTGGACCGTTTGAAGAAAAAGAAAGGGCTGTGTCCACAAGATAATGCATTGTGTCACTACTCAGTGAAAACGATGGCATTAATCCATGAATTGAGCTTAAAATTGTTTCCCCGTCCACCGTATTGTCCAGATCTGACCCTCAGCAACCATTTTCTGTTCTTAGATCTCAAGGGAATGCTCTCTGGGAAGAAAATTTAGTCGAAGAAGAAGTGATCGAAAAAAATCGTACAACAAAAATCAGTATATCCCCTATATATAGTATATAAAAGCTTCAATGAGAAATATGCAGGGTAAGTATTATTTTCAATTACATTCACCAATTTATGCTGTGAAAATGCTCTATTCTATACTTTGCGAGGTCGACTTTCAATCAATATTCATCAGGTCGGCAGAGCATATAATCTTTTCTGATTGGGAGGTCAAGTGACAACAATTTTCTCTGATGGCGAAAATCGATTTTATTTGAATTTGCACCCTATTGTTCTGCAAACTCATTTGAAGAATTACTTCATTATCCGTGCTTTTGGACCACTCACTGTTCGCTAATAGTCCCTTTCGTGTTGAGAGGTTATTGACTAACATTCCTGGAACGAAATAGTCTCCTGAACGCTCTCGAAACAAAATTATTTCATTCAGGCTATTCACTTCATACATAAAAAGACCTTTCCAGCAAAAAAGAGGGTAATACTGTTTTGGAAACATGAATATTATTTACCCTCCACCCCTGTTGAAACTTGAGCTAGGTGTGTTTTAATACTGGAAGATATTTTGACGTTCATTTTGTTGAATATTTTTCACTGGCAAATGTCAGACGGATTCTATATAATGACAGCTTGTTGATTGACTATATCCTGCCCCGAAGCTGGATGTTGACGAAGGTTTTGTGAAATCTTTTTCTACCACAACGACAAAGGACCAAAAATCAACAAAGCATCTAACAGCAAACATCAATTACCATTATTAACTGTTGACATTATTTTATGTCGTTTCGTTTGAGAATTGATGTTTGCTGTTAGATTCACATGAGATTTAGATTGTTTAGCTATATAGATATTATTTTTTCATTGCTTTTGTTGATGGTTGAGTCTCACATTGTTGTAAGTTTTTGTGATGATTTTTTTACAACATTAATACAATTTCCAGTAGCCCTGAAGAAGGACAATTTGTCCGAAAGTTTGGCAAAGGCAGTAAAGAGCTCAAACCTTGTAAAGTGACTACATATCCGATAAACCTTTTAGATTAAAAGTCATATTCCCCTTGGCAAATAATAGATAAATATAAGGCCTCCAACGAATTCAGAGATGTACAGCGCAATGATCCACAAACCAGTATCATTACTCGAATGTTATAATTTTCTTGGATTCTGAACAAGAGCATTCTCACAATATTCAACATCTCCTATTCATGTCACTTCAGATTTCCGTCATTCCAAACGAATATATTATATTCCTCCGAGATTCACGCGAGCGAACTCCGCCAACTACATCAAAAAATTTGAATGGGAAACAAATTGAAAATCCTTACGTTTCCTAAGCTCACAATTTGAATTTCTGATTCTTCCAATTCAAATTGATGGATACAGTTCTACCTCCAGCTAAAGGACCTATGGGGCTGCAGAAAAATTCGAGCTTGATGAAATTAAATGAAGAAATGGTGAGCAGGGGGCTACTTTAGTTCGTTTTTCGTAATAAAGCTGAAACATTTGTAGACGCTGTGCCGGGCTAAGTCGTTCCATTATGAAATGTCAGACACTACTAAACAAGAAAACCTTGTTCAGTTTAAACGACGCATATGCGCGATCTGCAACTAAATCCCCACCATAAAGAGCACCTCTAAATGGATCACCCTTTATTATTGCTAAATTTTAAATTTACAGAATTGTTATACTTATAAAATAACACAATATGACTGACCGATCAAATACTCTGTTTTAGGCAAGATTGGTATGGTTTACCATTTCATAGAACAAAATAGAGAACTCAATAATAGTTCTATGGAAAATAAGAGTATATTGACGTTCTAAGTTAGTCTAAGTTATAGTGGGTAGTTGTGTTTTCTCACTTCATATGAGTACCAGGAATCTAGTTCTGGTTTTTTTGTTTTATTGCGATAAGAAATTGATAATTACGATGACAGGTAATAAGAAAACCTAAAAAGGTAAGAGGGAATTGATAGTTAATTTCCTAGAAAAGAACTCAGTCTGTTATATTGGGAAAAAGAAACTCATTAAATCCAGGACACCTAGATAAAATATAGAAAAGCAATGACGTGAGCTCAAGAGGTTTTGAGCATTGGTTCTGAAGTATTTTCCCGTACTCTAAAACAGCCTTGTTCTGATATAATCGCGATAATAAGTGTACATACTCAAATATGGTCCTGGATTCATCAGGAATCATCAGGAATTCAAACCCAATCGATTTAGACAATTGTCGGCTCGATATTCGGAAATTAACGACAAAAAAAGCCATGACCTCTAAATAATTCTACTGATGGAGCTAGTTAAAATATGTGGAAAACTGTAAGTATTTGTTTGCATGTATCCTAATTGTGTTAACACCTTTGTATTAATAGATTACTAAATTTTTCAATACTTGGAACAAAGTGTAAAATCAAAGGATAACCTGCCATTTTCGACTTTGTTACGGGATATCAAGTACTGAAATGATGTTGCTGACATAGCAAACTGAATACTAATGGAGCTAGTGAAAATACAGTGGAAAACTGTAAGTATTTGTATGCATGTAGCCTATTTGTGTTGACACCTTTGTTTTATTAGATAACTAAATTTTTTAATACTGGGAAGAAAGTGTAAAACCAAAGAATTACCAGTCATTTTCGACTTAGTTACGCAATAACGAGTACTGAAATGATGTTGCTGACATAGCAAACAGAAAAAACAAGATATTTCAAACCGACAGATCACATTGCTAAAAATCAATGAAAAGAATACTAGTTTTTCAAATATTACTGTGATAGCAATGTATTTTTTTAATCAAATTACTACAAATTACTGTGAGTATTTCCATGCATGTAGCCTATTTGTGTAAACATCTTTGTATTATTAGATAACGAAATTTTTCAATACTAGGGAGAAAGTGTAAAACCAAAGGATTACCTGCCATTTTCGACCTTGTTACATGATAACAAGTTCTGAAATGACGTTGCTGACATAGCAAACTGAGTACTAATAGAGCTAGTGAAAAAACGGTGGAAAACTGTATTTGTATGCATGTAGCCTATTTGTGTTGACACCTTTGTATTATTAGATAACTAAATTTTTTAATACTAGGAAGAAAGTGTAAAACCAAAGAATCACCTGTCATTTTCGACTTTGTTACGCGATAACGAGTACTGAAATGATGTTGCTGACATAGCAAACAGAAAAAACAAAATATTTCAAACTGACAGATCACATTGCTTAAAATCAAAGAATGGAATACTAGTTTTTCAAATATTGCTGTGATAGCAAAGTATTATTTAAAATCAAATTACTACGCATTACTGTAAGTGTTTGTATGCATGTAATCTATTTGTGTTAACACCTTTGTATTAATAGATAACTAAATTTTTCAATACTTGGAAGGAAGTGTAAAACCAAAGGATCTGCCCTTCGACTTTGTTACGGGATAACAAGTACTGAAATGATGTTGCTGACATGCTGACAAACTGAATAAACAAGGTATTTCAAACTGATAGATTACATTGCTGAATATCATTGAATGGAATACTAGTTGTTGAAATATTACTGTGATAGCAAAGAATTTTTATAATCAAATCACCATTTCCAAACAAAATCGACTTGAACGATGAGTTATGACATTTCAAATACTAAGCAATGCATTTAAGAGAGTAAGTTACTTTCCTACTACGCAAAGATGACAATGAAAGTAGTAACACATGAGGAAGCATATACAAAGACACATTTATATTTCATAACTTATCTCTGGGCACTGTGTGAACATATAATGAATGCGGAGCCCCTTGGAAGCGAAATTCCCTGATTAATTATAACCTTAATGAAGGATATGGGTCAGGATTCTCAGGGAAACTTTCTGGTGATGATTCTGCTAACAGCCTACGACGAGGTAAGGTAAATGTATAAACTCATTGATGTGCCTTTCTCCCGACATTTTTTTATACATGAAAGTTACAAACAATCAGAATAAAGCATTCTTATAGTTCATTTGATAACGTTCTGGCAGAACGATCCAATGTCCCGATAAGGTCTTGCCCAGTGACAGATACTCAAGTCAGATTATGCTGATGATATAGTTAACTATTGACCATTAACGAAGAGCTCCTTTATTCCAAATATTTAGGGCACTTTGATAAGCAATGAAAATACACTAATTCTTTACTATGTTTTTATTGTGCAGATTTCTTGCCGGTAGATTTGCTATGTTTCATAGACTTGATTCAGTCTACACGTCAGAAACGCCTTTGTGTAATTCAGAGTTAAACGAGTAAGGCATTTCAAAAGACAAGCGATTGCCCGTCCGAAAATCTAGTATGATGATGAAAGAAGACCTTATTTACCGCCAGATAAATTTTTCTGATTTAATTACCATATGCATTCAAATGATTATATTTTGAAGCAGTACAGTCCTAAGTCGAACAGGATTGTGACTAAATGAAATTGAAATAAAACTGTTAGTTTGGTCATTTTAATTTCAACATATTTGTAATTTTGGTATGAATATATGATATATTTCAAAGGACAAGTTGATATGCCGATTTTTGATTATTTTTCAGGAGAAGGGAATTTGAGTTTCGAATAAAACTTAAGGAAAACTGTCAGTAGGTATCAGGTTATTTTTAAATTGAGATATAATTTTGTATGATCATCGTGGTGGTTCTATTAGTATCATACCGTTCCAGATTACGGAAAAAGACTTCAGAACATGTGTTTTTCTAAATTTTTTGGAGCCAATTCACGAAAATATTTAGGAATTTTTATTTTCGCGCTTGTTCTAGTTCTTTGAACTAGTGGAACAGCATGCTCTCATATTGCCAAATGGCTGTAGGTATGTTCGAATAACGAGCTGAAGATTTTCTCAATTAAAGCGGCTCATTTAAATTCATACCTTTTATGAACTATTATTTTCAAGCTAATTCGAGCCAAAATTGAAGTCGAGTAAATGATATCTGATTTGGATCATTTACTCAACTCCAAAAGGGTTCGAATTAACTCGTGCTTATTTTATAGAGAAGGGAGTTTGGTGGAGAAAAACAGAATCTTTTAACAAATTTTTATTTAAAGAACTAAAATTGTTCAGGAGATGAATTCAGTAAAAATATCTGTAGATGTAAGAGATAAATTATACTATTCTTCTTCTTCTTCTAATGCATATTCACTAATGAATGTTTGCGACCACACGATTCATTTCTATCCCGTCTCTAGCTGTATGTATTAGGCTTTCCATTGTTCGCAAGCCCGTCCACTGTCTTATGTTACGTAGCCATGACATCCTCTTTCTTCCCATTCCTCTCCTTCCTTCAATCTTTCACTCGATAATCAATTGTAGAAGCTGGTATTTCGGGTTTCGCATTATATGCCTTAAGTATGCAGTTTTTCTTTTTTGATCGTCAGCAGCAATTCACGTTCTTTATTTATTCTTCGTAGGACATTTTCGTTGGTCACTCGGGCCGTCCATGGGATTTTTAGTATTCTGCGATATATCCACATCTCGAAGGCTTCTATTCTATTCATTGTGACCACCTTTAGTGTCCAGCTCTCCACACCGTACAGTAACACCGACCAAATGTAACACCTCACAAATCTCACTCTCAGGTTTAGGTTAAAGTCCGCATTGGTAAGAATACGTTTAAATTTCATGAATGTGTTGCGGGCATTTTCTATACGACATTTTATTTCTAGGTCAGATGTCCAGTCTTCAGTGAGCCATACTCCAAGGTATTTAAACTTATTTACACGCTCAATAAATGACCCATCAGATGTTAGTTTTGCATTATTGAGTCTGTCTGGTTGACGAGTAATGACCATATATTTTGTTTTTTTTTGGCATTTATTTTAAGGCCCATTCTCTCGCTGTGTTGTCCTACTACGTCGATAAAGTATTGAAGATCATTCATATTGTCAGCAATTAAGACCGTGTCGTCCGCGTAGCGAATGTTATTAATCCATGTTCCGTTGACTTTAATACCCCTATAAACGTCCTCAAGTGCCCCTTGGAAGATGTTCTCAGAATACAAATTGAATAACAGAGGTGAGAGAACACACCCTTGCCGGACTCCTCTGCAGATTTCAACATTATTGCTTTGTTCTCCATCGATCTTTATGTGAGCAGATTGTTTCAGATAGAGATTTTCAATGCATCGAATATCTTTGCCGTCTATATCCATTTGCCTCAGAATTGTTAGTAATTTATGATGTTGAACTCTGTCAAAGGCCTTCTCGAAGTCTATGAAGCATAGGCATACATCTTTCCGCTGATCGTGGCAGTTTTGTATCAGTACTTGTGTTGCTACTAATGCTTCTCGAGTTCCCAGGCCTTGTCTGAATCCGAATTGCGAGTCGCTGATGTTTTGCTCACATTTTCTGAATATTCTCTGATGAATTATCTTGAGGAACAGTTTTAAGGAGTGGCACATAAGGCTGGTAAGTTTATGATCCTCGCATTTCCTAGCGTTATTCTTATTTGGCAAAGGTATGAAGGTAGATGACAACCATTGAGCGGTATATTGACCGGTTTCATATATTCTATTGAAGAGTTTGTGAAGAACTGTTACCCCTTTGTCGTCAAGCAGTTTAATAAGCTCTGTAGTTATCTCATCGGGACCAGGTGCTTTGTTATTTTTCAGTGTGCGGATGGTCCTTTCTATTTCTGCTTTTGTTATTGAGGGTCCTGATATATCATCCTCTGTATCTTGGCCAAGAGTTCTGTCATCCGAGAATAGGTTTCTGATATAATTTTCCCATATTATTTTTCGCGCATTGATGTCGCCTGCGATTTCGTTATTCTCATTTGTTATGGTAGAGAAGTTTCTTTTTCGGTATATTCCTGCCGTTTCTTTTAGTTTCTTGTGCAAGTTGAGATCATCATGTAGGGTTTGTAATCTTTCCATAATTTATACTATTCAGCACATATAAATTTTAATCAAGGTCATTATCAATACTACTTACAGATTCGAGGTAAGCATAACCTACAGAAGATTAGATTGAATTAATTTCATTAAAATCGAACTAATAAACTACATCTTGAAGGCATTCATTCGAACTGAACAAAGTCACTGTGTAATGTTTTCAATCTTTTCTTCCTTCAATGACACAATAGTGATAAGTTGAATCAGAACGAAGGAACACTGCTAATACGTTCATTATATTCTAATGTTACAACTTACTGTGTTCTCAATATTATTTGAGAAGGTGATTCATCAACATCGTGAAATGTCGAGGAGTTTGCTTCTGGATGCATTGAGAGGTTAGATTTCCCTAGTTCTGAAACTAAAGAATATAGATTAAGAATATTTTAATAATGAGAAAATAAGGAAATTTAAGTGGTATGATTAATAATTTATATTTTACATCTTTCATCTGGGACCTCAAATCCAGATTGAGCTTCACTCAGATCTACTCATTCCATATCCTCACTACCTGCAAAATAAATTGATAATAAGACTATTAAATAGTCAACATTCAACTTATTAATGTGAAATTCAGAATTTTATAGCATTTATGACATTATTAAAAGTTTAAAATAGAGAAATCACCACAAACCTGTTGCATCAGTCTCATTTCTAAAAAGAGTTGGTAATGTATTAGGCGCCAGCCTTCTGGTACCAGGTAAGATGTATTTCTCATCAAAATGATAGTGGTAGACCCTTTTCTTATAAACGTCTTCCCGTGGAATGGCTCTCAGTTCTTAATTTTGCAGTATATCTAGCTACATATGAAATCTGACCAATTCTGTTTTAAAATTTGGGAAACGATGTCATCGGGGAGTGTTAATTTTGCAACCAGGTACTGCACATTTAGTAAGACCCATATTTGATGATTACCATTTATTGGGAATACTTTAACTCACGTCAAAAACTTAGCTCAACTTGCAACTGACACTGAACAACACCAAAAGAATTATTATACCTGTGCTGTTCTCTTATATTAGTGATTCCCAATCACGTGACGAAAATAATTTTATTTCAAACATAAAAATTAAGTTCCGTTGTCTCTTTACTATAATAATTTACGACGACAAACGATTATTATAAAAAATTATAATATCTAGAGTTTTTTAACCAAACAATTCAAGATGGTAAAAACATGATAAACAGTTATATACAGGGTCTTTCACGAGGAACCTCACCCATATTTATACGGGAAACTACTGAACGTATTTTCATGAAAATCAGCAGTTTTTCACGATGCTGATGAAATCTAAAATATTTTCAAGGCATGAGCACCTCCGGTTTTTCCGGAAATGACGCCAACTTCAGTTTTTCAAATTAGAACACCATTTTTTTATTGCAGAAATAGATTCCTTAGAAAATTTCAAGTTATTTTGATGTAACATTTTTCAGTTTTGGTTGGAAAATTCTCTCTGAACGGGAAAATTCGAAAAAAAAATTGGAAATAGAGCTCCGCTGAAACAAGAATAACTTCGAGGTTTTTGGATGGAAAATGCGTTCAGGTTTGTTTAGATTTTTAGATTCATAGTTTTGAAACTAAATTTGGTTTTCAAACACTTTTGCAGATCTCTTCCTCCCGATGAAATAAGAAGAGCAACACACGAAGCTGAGAAGTATAAATAAATGTCTAGAAATTAACGGTCAAAACTTTGAGATCTTCTCTAGTTAAACTGCGAGAGTTTGCTATGATTCTCCTAATAGTAACTTGAAGTCGGTTTCAAGAAGGGGTGAAAAATCTACAGCATGGTTCAAATAACAGTTCCTGAAAATTTCATCTTTTTGGCGAGGAGGGAAAAGAAATAGCTGAAAATTCAAGACGAAAAACAGTGTTTTGTGAATAACTCAGAAAATATCCACTTTAGGGCAAGGGTGTGATGCATACACTCACATTATTTTTAACGTAGACTCAATATCTGCCATAAAAAATGGGGTTCTAATTTGAAAAAATTGATTTATTCACGATTTTGTCATCCCTAACTTTGATAAAAGCGATTTTTCACCCTGTATCATGAATCGCGATTTCGATTTTTAAAGTGGATACATCAATCATACATCTTGAAAATCCCAAAATTAAAATTTTCCATCCAAAAACCTCGAAGTGATTCTTGTTTCAGCGGAGCTCTATTTTCGATTTTTTTTTCGAATTTTCCCGCTCAGAGAGAATTTCCCAACCAAAACTGAAAAATGTTACATCAAAATAACTTGAAATTTTCTCTGAGAATCTATTTCTGCAATAAAAAAATGGTGTTCTAATTTGAAAACTGAAGTTGACGTCATTTCCGGAAAAACTGGAGGTGCTCATGCCTTGAAAATATTTTAGATTTCATCAGCATCGTGAAATACTTATAAGTGATTAATTTCATGAAAATACGTTCAGTAGTTTCCCGTATAAATATGGGTGAGATTCCTCGTGAAAGACCCTGTATAGTTATGTGATTGCAGTTTTCTTCAGAAATAGCAACTGACCTGACAAAAATTGATAGCGTTTGGTCGCTCAAATTGAAAGGGCCGTGACCAGTATGTTCTATTATGTTGACGGTCTAGAGAGATACTTTGTCTATGAGCTGGAGAGTGACTAGCCGACCGTATCCTCCCTATTTTTCGAAGGACATGAGCTAGAGTCTAAATTTTCAATTTTAAATAACAGTTTATTGTTTCTTTCACGCGCATCGTGACGCGTATCACACTGTTCCAGTGTCCGGAAAGGATTTCAGAACAAGCGCGTAAAATCTCCTAACCTCACGTCAATCATTTTCCACATTTTTTCCATTGGATATCAGAAACATGACAGCATTTCCGCCGTCAACGCTAAATTCGAAGCAACGCCATAAAAATAAAACAAATCTCGCTGCCTACTCGAATACATATTTCGATAAATTTCTCTCATCGGAAAATGTTTGGAAATGACGCCTAGTCAAATGGTCCGTTGTCTCATTCACGAAAACATGGATCGCATCCAACATCCGAAGGAACAAGCGTCAGTGTGTTCTAATCTGTCGTCGCGGCGACATTCAGCTGATCCGCTGCAAGCGTAACCGTGCGCGCCGGGAACTCGCAGAGCGCGCCATCCGAAATTTAACAAAGTTGATTCTTGACCTCCAGGTCTTCCGCGAGACACTTGGTCTTTTCTCGGCGTTGATTGGACTCAATTTGAGCGAATCGAAAGGATTTATTTGCCGTGATTGAGCTCCATGTGTAATGTAATGTGAACGGAAACTGTGGATTTAAAGTTGTTATTTTTCTAGTTGTGACTTGTGAGAAAAGGATGAGGACACTGGTTTTGAACAGCGGATGAATTTTTTGTCCAAAAGGTAAGATATTCGAGTTCATAGCTCTCGTTCGATCTGTGTCATTCTAATTTATTATAATAAGGTTGGCTTCAACTGCTGTTTGTATTTTTAGTTTTCCTAGGTAGATTTACGAGTTTATAATGGTAGAACTCAAGTTTAAGATCACTCTCAGATGTAACTCATGAATAATTCAATCATCGCTGACACTGACTTGGAAGTATTAATAACTTCCATGTACTTTTTGTGACTGGGTTGTTTTTGTTATCACTGCTTCTTTCAGCGGAAACCGGTGACATGATTCGACCTTGAGATAAGAATCGATTCGAGCACCAAACTATTGGGAATTCGAAAAATTTATTCTAAATTAATAATATCGATGTATACCTGTTATTTTCATGAATGTCGTTCTGAATTGAATATCAATTATTTAATGGCTTTGTACTTCAATAAATATTTATTGTACATCCCTAATTGGCTGACCCCTAACGGTTTTAAAATCTCAACGATGCTTCTAGCATTTTCATACACAGGATATTATCTGAATTGTTGCGAAAGATTGCGAAGGGTGATTAATTGCCAAATATCAAGGGTCTCTTCCATATTACATTTTTTTCAAGACACGTTATGAGAGATTCAGTTGTTTAAATATTTCTTTCATTTCAATTAATTGTTGAAACTGTTTGAAGTCCTTATAAAAATGTCTATAAATTGGAGAAAATCAGAACAATCTATTTGTCATATGATTCGATTTGACAACAGTTGTCTTGATTTTTTTTAAATAAATGATAACCTATCTGTGCATTCATGGGAGAAGAGTTTGAGCAGTATTTATTTATTTTTATTTAATTTTTTAGGTCTGGTCAATTTAAAGATTCATAAACTTAAATAACATAAATATAAATCCTATTTGAAAGTTCCCCATCATTCCTGTATGGAAAAAAAATCAGTGGTTAGCGATTTAAAATTTTTAGTGTACTTAGCACCTTTTTTAACTTTTTGACTCGTTATGTCTCAGAAACGGTGTCTCGCTAAGTATTGTATCTATACAGGGTGTAACTAAATGAGTGTAAAATATTTAAGGAGGTGATTCCTCATCGAAAAAAAGATAGGATCTTCCCTATAAAGAAACTTCATTGGAGCATCCCTTGTTAAGATACAGCCCCTCAAAGGGAGTACATAAAATTTGTATAACAATTTTTTTCCAAAGCACCAAAAAGTTACAATATTGAAATTAACCTAACGTTTCCTACTAGCAAAAAGACATTTATCCAGTTATTTATTTGATTTACCCCATGGTTGTAAGGGTGGGAAACGCAACCCCTAAAGTTTATTTCCAATGTAACTTTTTGTCTTATTATTTGTGTACCATTTAAAAATTTATTTCCAATAGCCTGTTTTATTCTAAACAAAGAATGTCTCGTGAGTTTTTTGCACAAAATAAACCAGTTCGCAGCAAAAAATTATTTTACGAACAACTACAGAGATAGGTACATCGTCATAAATGCGAACTGGATTTATTATTATTCTGTAAATAGTACCTGCATTAAACGACTAAATGGTAAAAAACAAAACTAATTAGGTTAATTTCTATATTGTAACTTTTTTGGTGCTTGTGAAAAAAATTGTTATACAAATTTTTTATACTCCCTTTGAGGGGAGTACTACTTTATATGAAAGATCCTATCATATTTTCGATGAGGAATCACCTCCTTAAATATTTTACACTTATTTAGTTACACCTTGTATATTTTTTATAGATAAATTTGTGATCTACAATTCTTGTCTGATATACTTTTATAATAAAACTTATCAATTCGCTAAAAATCACATAAAACTCATTTTTTGACCTTTTGACCTTGAATAAATTTTGGGAAACTTTCAAATATTAGTTCGAAATTTATGTAGCCCCACTTTTATTTTTTGGTGTAGATTAACCGGACCGTTTGTGATCAAACTGCCAATTTTATGATGGAAGGCTAGGATTTAAGAAAGTCTCCTCAAATCATATTTTGAGAAAATATAGTTCTCGTACCCATCTTCAGTAAACTAGTAGAACATAGTTCGAATATCGAGCCGAAAACGGTCTCAATCGATTGGATTTGACTTTCTGATGAAGAAACTGTTGTCAAACTTGATTATGTCCAGCTGACCGTATACTCACTATCTTTCGAAAGAAATGCGCTATATTCTCAAAATATGTTAATTATCAAAATATCTCGGTCGAGTTTGTTAAGAGGCCTAGTTCAACATTTAGAATATCCTTCTGTTCTATTCGAATCTTAAAAATCATAATTTTCTGATTTTCCCAAATCCAACTCTGTGCTGGAATGATTCAATAATCAGATTTGTTCAATGTTGCCATATTTTATGTCTTTATCAAATATTTTTACAAAAGTTTGGGGAAATCTCTCCAGTCTATGGTTCCACCACTAAACACTATAGATGAAATTAAACACTGAACAATTTTTGTCTTACATTCACTACAAAATCTAAATTGCCATTTGCTGTATTCATTATTAATGATTTCTAGCACCTTGTTTAATATTTAATCCACAGTAATATTCCATAATAAATAGAGAAACAGATTTCCATCACTCACATAGGTACTTCGGTATATTTTCATGATGGCTGTTGAAATAGGTAATGTATTTTCTGTCAGGACCTGTTAAATTGAAGACTTGTCTTTATGAAGAGCTGGTTCTTTATAGCTTCAGACTTTCAGGGTTCATCAAATTATATCTATTCTAACATAAGAATGCTTCAAATTAAACTCATATGAGTTTTAAAAACTTAGAACCCAGTCTCCTAGATTTGTTTTGTACCTTTAAAGAAGTTTTTTCACATTTTTATTTCTTATATCGTTTCAACCTGGTTCACAAACTTAGGAGATAATAGAATTTGACTTAGTTTAAATATTTCTGATTGTTTGTTATGATGCATGGTTAATTAAAATTCTATCAATATTGAAACTGGAAGCTATAGGCTCATAAACGAGAAAGATTATAATAGAATGCATTTTCTGACCATAATCATTTCATACTGAATTGTTAATTTCAAACTATCGAAATTATCCTTACAATATATTACACATTTTTTTTGAAAATAAACTAATAATAATAATATTTATTGATGTCACCAAAGAATAAAATTTCAAATAAGTCATCTACCTTAAGTTGAACAAAAGAAAAGAAAAATTAAACAAAGCATACATTAAACCTTGCAATATTCTCTAAATTCACTTGAACTATATGGTTCACAATCTAGAATAAATCCATACAGAGATTTCTTGAATTTGGAATGATCAGATATATTCCTCAAATCTTTTGGTAGGATATTGAATAAATTTACTGCCATACACGCAACCGATCTACCTCTCAGAAGTGAACTATGCTGTGGTAATATGTAAGAAAAAATCCTCCTGGTATTATTTGAAATCTGCAAAATAATGGCTATTCTTACTGAAAAAGATCAGCAGTTTGTAAACATAAGCCCCATACACAGTTAAAACATTATATTTCTTAAATACACCTCTACAACTCTCTCTATATCTCTTTTTTCTGAGCTACAGAAATACTTTCAACGTGCGAGAAACTACCCCAAAATATGATTCCATAACAAAGAATTGAATGAAAGTTAGCATAATATACTAGTTAACTGTTGACAGTTTCAAACAGAAACAAAACAACAAGGAACCACAGAACACTATTTTATTGGGAACTACCCACCACAGAGACGTTATAATAACATTTTAATGTGATAATAATGCACTCTAGTTATCCTGAAAAAATTATAACCAAAGATCAATAATGGTTATAGATATTATCTTTCATTTAAAAAACTTTGCAATTATTAATTTTTTTCTCTCCTGGGGTTCGGCAATAAATTAATATTCTATGGTAATGTATTAAAATTTGACATAATCTATGAATAACCACTATTCAATATTTCTGTTTACATAATTAAAAGATATTCTGATTATAAAAACCAAAAATTTGTTCAGTAATTAAACAGAATAGATTCATATCAATGATCTAACAAAAATTTTTTTATTATAGAACATCTAGTTGGTTTTTTTCAGAATCAAATTTAAGTGATCAAACTCAATTTCTTCAAGCAAGTATAATTGC